>CAUDMG010002356.1:197500-265000 GCA_958450375.1 Homarus gammarus | reverse complement strand
ACACACACACACACACACACACACACACACACACACACACACACACACACACACACACACACACACATACCATACTTCTTAAAAGTTTGACTAGGAATAATTACTTGGAAATTTTCGTGTTTGTCTCATCAATATATCGTGTTGAGCAGCGCGAAACAAGACTATCAGCGTTGTTTTAGTATCAGGTCACCCGCCACCACTCACCAACCTCACCTCACCTCATATTAATAATTTCCCTCAAATTTTCTCATTAACTTCTCTATTACTTTAACTGATGTGGTTAAGATCTGTATTTATAAGAAAATTTTTAATGTTATATTGAGTTTTAAGTTATGGTCGTGTGATGGAGACATGTACTGTATGTTAGTGGATTAATATATTTTGTTCTTCTTTCTCAGATCAAACGCGGGTGTTGTTGTGCCTCTCAGCTGTTCACTTCAGTACGTCACCATAGCCAAGAGTAAGTCCAGTACAATGATTTTTAAACACTTATTACCTTGTTTGTTATGAGAGATTATATTCCCCCAGGTGTTGTCTCGTGTTAATACTGTATATTATAACAAGAGACCAAGGCAGGAGGTTAGGTTAAGTTAACAAGACGTTGACCTCTGTTATAATTATCGATATATTTGATTACTATTAAAGTCTTGTGATAATTTCAGGGCCAAAGTGAGGACAAAGGGGTCCAAGTCAAGGGTTCGTTTTAAGGGCCCTTGTGTTGTTTTTATACGTTTTGTTTCTTTCAACCCATAATGCTCTAAAACTGATAGAATTTTAGCCTTTTTTATTTTTGTTTTACTTTTTTCTCATCTAGATTACTTTTATTTTTAATATGTTAGGGGGGGGGGGGGGAGCTTACCTGTTTGGTTCGATTTTAATTCCTTCCTAAATAGTTTAATTAATGAGAGTAGTAGCCTCGTACAACACAGCACAACAGTATCACCAGCAACACAACACTACGGTCACCAGCAGGAACACAACACAACACTATCACCAACACAACACAACACTATCACCAACATAACACAACACTATCACCAACACAACACAACACTATCACCAACAGCAACATAACACAACACTATCACCAACACAACACAACACTATCACCAACAGCAACACAACACAATACAACACTATCACCAACAGCAACACAACACAACACAACACTATCACCAACAGCAACACAACACAACACAACACTATCACCAACACAACACCTTCAACGAGAGATAAACAAAGACATTAGTTTCAACTCTCATTGTGGGTGAAGAAAGATGGCGGCACTGTGGCCTTTAACCAAACACGTTCCTCCTCCAATACACTTCTTACAGAGATCGTTTATTGTCCTGAACTGAACTGAACCTATCGGATAAAACACATTCAAAATATATATAAACATTGGATAAACACCGGAAGAGCTATTAAAAAACTTAATCATTGAATATTAAAGAAGTTACCCCTAAGTACATAAACGGGTCACTATTATTTCAGGGCCCGAGGAATTATTGCTCGTCTCTGGTGCTGTCGTGTGATATACATCTTTTAGCCTTTGAGATCCCAGGTTAATGCTGTATTTACTTCCTGAGGTGACTGGTTTATGCTTTTACATTTAACTGGGTGGTATGAGAGACTGGTTTATGCTTTTACATTTAACTGGGTGGTATGAGAGACTGGTTTATGCTTTTACATTTAACTGGGTGGTATGAGAGACTGGTTTATGCTTTTACATTTAACTGGGTGGTATGAGAGACTGGTTTATGCTTTTACATTTAACTGGGTGGTATGAGAGACTGGTTTATGCTTTTATATTTAACTGGGTGGTATGAGAGACTGGTTTATGCTTTTACATTTAACTGGGTGGTATGAGAGACTGGTTTATGCTTTTACATTTAACTGGGTGGTATGAGAGACTGGTTTATGCTTTTATATTTAACTGGGTGGTATGAGAGCTGATGGGAGGGTAAGGTTGGAGCCTCGTGTCATGCATT
Organism: Homarus gammarus; assembly: GCA_958450375.1. Lineage (NCBI taxonomy): Eukaryota > Metazoa > Arthropoda > Malacostraca > Decapoda > Nephropidae > Homarus > Homarus gammarus. Next base: position 263,009 of record CAUDMG010002356.1, on the reverse strand, counting down.
AAATCTACGGACTTTACTAATCAGGTTTCATTTACTTGTCATATTTACCTTCATTTATTCTCACCTGTTAATTAGTCAATAGGAAGGAAAGATAAATCATATTGGTAATTGAGATAAGATAATAATGAAAACAATAACTGCAAAAACTAATAATAATAAAGTAATTCAACCATATCGTCATAACATCATTTAAAGGCATCTCTTTGTTTTGGACGAGACACCAAACATGTCGGTCGGAGAAATTTAACATTATCTTCAATTTCTATTTATTCTTATATATACATACACAATTTTTTTTTAACGTTCTTTTAATATTTTTCCGGTTTATACATTAGGGAAAATTGTTATATCCCCGCGTCTATGATATTTGAAACTAATAAAAGGTATAAGAATGAGATGCTGTGCTTAATGACATCAAATCTAATTAGGCGGAATAGCGAGCGGGTTTTCAAAGGGAATTTTCGAGGTCATAAAAGTCATCAGTCTTTTGTTTTGCCTCTGGTCTTCACAAAAACTGGATTTATGATCTACCTCGTGTTCCCTCCCCCCTTTTCCTTTTCCTTCCCTTAAACTACTGTATATTTAAGCACGTGATCAGCAGCAGTCAGTGGTTGTCATTGAGGGAGAGCGTGCGTCCGTCCGTCCGTCTGTTTCCGTCTATCACCGAGAAATATTAATGCGTACCCTGACACATTTCACTCTCCCTTGTGTATTGATTACTTTAAGCGAGTCCAGTTGTGTATTGATTCCGTTTAGCGAGTCAGGTTTTGTGGATGGATTGCGTTAAGCGAGCCCAGTTTTGTGTATTTGCTACGTTAAGTGAGACCAGCTTTGCGTATTGGCTCAGCTATGTCGTATAGAAGTCATCCCTCAGGTGGGCACTACGTTATCAGTCAGGACAAGACAAGTGGGCACTGAGTTGAGTTGACTACACGTTGATAATAACAGACTTGAGAGAGACACCCTACTACTCTCTCTCTCTCTCTCTCTCTCTCTCTCTCTCTCTCTCTCTCTCTCTCTCTCTCTCTCTCTCTCTCTCTCTCTCTCTCTCTCTCAGGCACACACACACACACACACACAAGCACCTCTACCTAGACCCCCACCCCACCCACTCACCCCCGACACACACACACACACACACCTCTACCTAGACCCCCACCCCACCCACTCACCCCCCGACACACACACACACACACACACACACACACACACACACACACACACACACCTCTACCTAGACCCCCACCCCACCCACTCACCCCCGACACACACACACACACACCTCTACCTAGACCCCCACCCCACCCACTCACCCCCGACACACACACACACACACCTCTACCTAGACCCCCACCCCACCCACTCACCCCCCGACACACACACACACACACACACACACACACACACACACACCTCTACCTAGACCCCCACCCCACCCACTCACCCCCGACACACACACAGTGAATGGGTCGTGTTGACACAGTGTTAGTCGTGTTGGTCGTGTGTTTAGCAGCAGAGACAAAACCTTCCATTCAACGCCGCCTACCAACACCCTCAATGCTGTTTGTTTCTTGTCCTTGTTGTCCTCGTTCGGTGTTTTTGTTGTGCTTGTTCTTTGATGTTTCCTGCACATGTTCTTATCCTTGTGGTGTGTTTCTTGTTCGTGTTGTGATGTTCTTAATCTGTACTTGTTTTCCTTGTTGTCTTTGTGGTTCATCCAATAACAACAGAAAACGGGTGAGAAGTATTCGATAACAGAAAATGGATCAGATATCAACAAGAGACAACGGATGAATTTAGTAGTTAACAGATGATGTCCCAGAAAATATCGACAACAGAAAACAGATGAAAATTAACCTTCAAAAAGAAAAAAAATGGGTCAAAAATTATTAACACAGAATGGGAAGATGAAAATAGTGAGGTCGCCGTAAATACTACAAGGAAACATTTTCACTCTTCTTAATTACCAGCGCAGGTAATTACCGGTGTTAATGAGGCCACAATTTGTCCTCAACCACCGCTGCTGACTGGAGTGGCTGCGTCTTCCAGGGGGATTTTCCAGTCTTCCAGTCTTTTCCAGATTTTTTTTTCAGGCATCCAGTTTCTGGCGGATGTCTTACGTGTTTTTTTCTTTTCCTTCAGTTTCCAATTTATTTGTGTAGTTCAGTTAATTCTGTTTATTATTATTGTTATTTAATTATTTTTTGTTGTTCTTGTTATTATTATTATTGTTACTGTTGTTGTTATTAATGTTGTCGTTTTTGTTATTATTATTATTTCACTTATTAAATATTCCTGTTTATCCAGTTTTTATTTTTTCCAGGAAGCTTTTCCAGTTCCCTCTGTTTCCAGTTTATGTATATCTTAAGTTTTTAAATAAGTCTTAAATTTCCCAAGTTTTCCTGATTTTGGGGGTTGAGAGATTTTCATGTCCACTGATGCGTTTCACTTGTGTGTTAATTCAATGTTTTTATCCGCGTTTGTGTGTCTCCCCTCCTTTATTATCCATTATTATGCCCTGTGCACTATCTTCTTCGTGTTCTCACCCTCTTCCCTCTTTGTTACGTCCCATTTGTGTGTCTTACTTATTCTTTATCTTCCTCCTTCTTCTCCTTTGTTTTATTCTCCTCCTCTCCTTTTGTTATTGTGTGTCCTCTGATTATCATCTTTCTTGTGTTATTGTTCTGATGAGGAGAGAGGAAGAGATAGAACAAAATCCCTGAGAAATATAAATATAGGTAGAGGAGAGAGAGAGAGAGAGAGAGACAGAGAGAGAGAGAGAGAGAGAGAGAAATATATAATCTCACATTATCTCCATAAAATTTATTATTATTATATTTTTTATGAGTATTGCTATTTTTATTATTATTATTATTATTATTATTATTATTATTATTATTGTTGTTATTATTATTATTATTATTATTATTGTTGTTATTATTATTATTATTATTACTGCTTTCAAGTTCTTTTAAAAATAACAATACGGATTACACACCGACGCCTGAATTCCTGAAATATGATATTCATTACAATAATTCTGTACTTAATGTAATATATAGCGCTTATTTAATTTACATATTTCTGTAATGAACTATATTAGCGTGTCTCTGTTTACCTGTTAACCCTTTGGAGATGATATTTTAACCCTTTGGAGATGATATTTTAACACTGATGATAGTTTAACCCTTTGAGGATGATAGTTTAACCCTTTAAGGACGATATCTTAACCCCTTGAGGATGATATTTTAACACTGATGATAGTTTAACCCTTTGAGGATGATATTTTAACCCTTTGAGCGATGATAGTTTAACCCTTTGGAGATGATATTTTAACACTGATGATAGTTTAACCCTTTGGAGATGATATTTTAACACTGATGATAGTTTAACCCTTTGAGGATGATATTTTAACCCTTTGAGCGATGATAGTTTAACCCTTTGGAGATGATATTTTAACACTGATGATAGTTTAACCCTTTGGAGATGATATTTTAACACTGATGATAGTTTAACCCTTTGAGGATGATATTTTAACCCTTTGAGCGATGATAGTTTAACCCTTTGGAGATGATATTTTAACACTGATGATAGTTTAACCCTTTGAGGATGATAGTTTAACCCTTTAAGGACGATATCTTAACCCCTTGAGGATGATATTTTAACACTGATGATAGTTTAACCCTTTGAGGATGATATTTTAACACTGATGATAGTTTAACCCTTTGAGGATGATATTTTAACACTGATGATAGTTTAACCCTTTGAGGATGATATTTTAACACTGATGATAGTTTAACCCTTTGAGGATGATAGTTTAACCCTTTAAGGACGATATCTTAACCCCTTGAGGATGATATTTTAACACTGATGATAGTTTAACCCTTTGGAGATGATATTTTAACACTGATGATAGTTTAACCCTTTGAGGATGATATTTTAACACTGATGATAGTTTAACCCTTTGGAGATGATATTTTAACACTGATGATAGTTTAACCCTTTGAGGATGATATTTTAACCCTTTGAGCGATGATAGTTTAACCCTTTGGAGATGATATTTTAACACTGATGATAGTTTAACCCTTTGGAGATGATATTTTAACACTGATGATAGTTTAACCCTTTAAGGACGATATCTTAACCCCTTGAGGATGATATTTTAACACTGATGATAGTTTAACCCTTTGATGATGATAGTTTAACCCTTTGAGGGTGATATTTTAACCCCTTGAGAATGATAATTATCCCTTTGAGAAGAAATTAACCCTTTATCCATGATGATTTAACCCTTTAGTCTTCAAAGGGTGGATGCAAAATACATAACAGCTACCATATCTTGTGCTGAAAATATTGCGAAAAAATCGAAGTTGTATTTATGAACAGCCAATACAATGTTTGTTTTTTGCGAGTTGTGAATGGATGCACACTCGCCCTTGACTGTGTGTGTGTGTGTGTGTGTGTGTGTGTGTGTGTGTGTGTGTGTGTGTGTGTGTGTGTGTGGTCGCCACCCTTCCCCTTGCCGTCGTACAAATCATCAATTATCAATTATCATTCACCTCTCCCTCTCTCGTTCCTTCTTCCCTCCCATTTACTTAATTATCCTCTCTCTCTCTCTCTCTCTCTCTCTCTCTCTCTCTCTCTCTCTCTCTCTCTCTCTCTCTCTCTATCTCTCTCTCTCTCGCACTTAAAAAAACACACACACACACATTTTCGTTCTCCTTTTCTTTTCCTTCACTTCTTTCACTCATCTCCCTCTCTCACATTCCTCCCCTCCCTCACTCCTCCCCTCCCTCACTCCTCCCCTCTCTCACTCCTCCCCTCTCACATTCCTCCCCTCCCTCACTCCTCCCCTCCCTCATTCCTCCCCTCTCACATTCCTCCCCTCTCACATTCCTCCCCTCCCTCACTCCTCCCCTCCCTCACTCCTCCCCTCCCTCACTCCTCCCCTCCCTCACTCCTCCCCTCCCTCACTCCTCCCCTCCCTCACTCCTCCCCTCTCTCACTCCTCCCCTCTCACATTCCTCCCCTCTCACATTCCTCCCCTCCCTCACTCCTCCCCTCCCTCATTCCTCCCCTCTCACATTCCTCCCCTCCCTCACTCCTCCCCTCCCTCACTCCTCCCCTCCCTCACTCCTCCCCTCTCTCACTCCTCCCCTCCCTCATTCCTCCCCTCTCACATTCCTCCCCTCCCTCACTCCTCCCCTCCCTCACTCCTCCCCTCTCACATTCCTCCCCTCCCTCACTCCTCCCCTCCCTCACTCCTCCCCTCCCTCACTCCTCCCCTCCCTCACTCCTCCCCTCCCTCACTCCTCCCCTCTCTCACTCCTCCCCTCTCACATTCCTCCCCTCTCACATTCCTCCCCTCCCTCACTCCTCCCCTCCCTCATTCCTCCCCTCTCACATTCCTCCCCTCCCTCACTCCTCCCCTCCCTCACTCCTCCCCTCCCTCACTCCTCCCCTCTCTCACTCCTCCCCTCCCTCATTCCTCCCCTCTCACATTCCTCCCCTCCCTCACTCCTCCCCTCCCTCACTCCTCCCCTCTCACATTCCTCCCCTCCCTCACTCCTCCCCTCCCTCACTCCTCCCCTCCCTCACTCCTCCCCTCCCTCACTCCTCCCCTCCCTCACTCCTCCCCTCTCTCACTCCTCCCCTCTCACATTCCTCCCCTCTCACATTCCTCCCCTCCCTCACTCCTCCCCTCCCTCATTCCTCCCCTCTCACATTCCTCCCCTCCCTCACTCCTCCCCTCCCTCACTCCTCCCCTCCCTCACTCCTCCCCTCTCTCACTCCTCCCCTCCCTCATTCCTCCCCTCCCTCACTCCTCCCCTCCCTCACTCCTCCCCTCCCTCACTCCTCCCCTCTCTCACTCCTCCCCTCTCACATTCCTCTCCTCTCACATTCCTCCCCTCCCTCACTCCTCCCCTCCCTCACTCCTCCCCTCCCTCACTCCTACCCTCCCTCACTCCTCCCCTCTCTCACTGCTCCCCTCTCACATTCCTCCCCTCTCACATTCCTCCCCTCCCTCACTCCTCCCCTCCCTCATTCCTCCCCTCTCACATTCCTCCCCTCCCTCACTCCTCCCCTCTCTCACTCCTCCCCTCCCTCACTCCTCCCCTCCCTCACTCCTCCCCTCCCTCACTCCTCCCCTCCCTCACTCCTTCTCTCCCCCACTCCCTCACACTCCCCCCACAGCAGGTAGTGAGGTGCGGACATAATCCTCCAGCATATTAAAGGAAGCAGGAGGAGGAGGAGGAGGAGGAGGAGGAGGCGGTGATAAAAGAGGAATGTGAGAGAAGCGGAAGATGAGGGACACATTCTTTTTGCATCATACACTTACATACCAACGCACCTTTATCCATACACACAGTTTACATACTTTCATACATGCATGTGTGTGTGTGTGTGTGTGTGTGTGTGTGTGTGTGTTTTCACCAATAATATTTTACTATGTTGATTTAAGATATATTAAAGACCTGAGGATGGATCATTGATTAAAATTTATCTGAATAAATTTATGATAAATTATTTGAAATGTTATATATAATTACAAGGGTCGGCCACAGTTTTCTAGGTAAGGGTCAGGGCTACCGCAAACACCTGATTTATTCTAGTTGTCTAATTAGGGTCAAAGGTCGGGTCAATGATAAAGACGAGCTGGGAAGAAGAGCGAAGTATTTCTGGTGATGACCTTATGTTAATATTTCATAGCTTCATAAATATAGTACTCTTGTTGTTGCTTTAGGTTTGTTAGGTGTTGGTGGTTCAGCTGTCAGGGTTGTTAAGGTCTTAGTATCTTAAAACATGGAGGGTCAGTATAAAGCTTTATGATGTGTGTGTGTGTGTGTGTGTGTGTGTGTCACAACAAGATCTCACACTAGTTGGATAAGCTATGTGTTAAGTCATGGCACAGAGTTATGGCACCTCGAGCATTGTTGTGGCTCGGAGAGAGGAGGAGGAGGAGGAGAATGGGACACTTAATCACCTGTACTCATAACCACCTGTGACCTGCCCTGGAACACTAATCACCTGTACTCATAACCACCTGTGACCTGCCCTGGAACACTAATCACCTGTACTCATAACCACCTGTGACCTGCCCTGGAACATTAATCACCTGCACTCATAACCACCTGTGACCTGCCCTGGAACACTCCCCTGTAACCTACCCTGAAGCACTCATCCACCTGTACTTACTAATAACCAGCTGTAACCTACCTGGAACACTAATCACCTGTAATATTAACCAGCTGTGACCTCCTACCCACCTGTACTAATAACCAGCTGTAACCTCATAATTATCTCCACCTGTGACATGTTCAGGCAGACTCTGTGGTGCAGTAAGGTGCTTACCCTCTCTCTCTCTCTGATCCTCTTGTTGCATCGAGCGAGGCCATTATAAGGTATTCCCAGCGTATACCTCGCAATATAAACCTGCGGCTACCTGACACCCTCTACATAAACCTGCGGCTACCTGACATCCTGTACATAAACCTGCGGCTACGTGACACCCTCTACATAAACCTGCGGCTACCTGACACCCTATACATAAACCTGCGGCTACCTGACACCTTCTACATAAACCTGCGGCTACCTGACACCCTATACATAAACCTGCGGCTACCTGACACCCCCTACATAAACCAACATAAGTAGACAGTTGCTTACGAAAATAAGTGTTTATTTATGTCTGTGTTCATGTTAGTGTAAATCTGTGTTCATATGTTTTAATGTGTTTGTTAATACGTTGTGTGTGTGTGTGTGTGTGTGTGTGTGTGTGTGTGTGTGTGTGTGTGTGTGTGTGTGCGCGTGTGTGTGTGTGTGTGTGTGTGTGTGTGTGTGTGTGTGCGTGTGTGTAATAAACAGAACAGAGATGAGACTGAGGTTAGGTGGTGGTGCATCATTCACCCTTATCGTCACCCGTCACTGTCTCTCTATCTATCTACCTGAGACCTGGCGTTGATTACTCCATCCCTGCTAAAGGTGACGTGGTGGGGGAGGGGATTGATAGAGGGAGGGGAGGTTTAGTATTGGAGAGGGGTTTAGAAGGGCAGGAGGGGTTTGTTAGGGGGGAGGAGGGGTTTGTTAGGGGGGAGGGGGATTTAACAGAGGGTAGAGGGATTTAGAAAAGGGGGGGGGGTTATCAGGGAAAGGAAGAAGTGGAGGAAGAGAGGGGGAGAGAAGAGGGAGGGATGGGGGAAGAGGGCAGGGGAGAAAGAAAAAAAAAGGTGAGTGAGGGAATGAAGAGGGTGGTGGAGGGGAGGGGAGGGGAGAGGAGAGGGGGGATTTGTGGGGAGGGAGTCAGCCCCTGTGAAGGATTACCGTCAGGTGTGTGTCGGTAGTGGTGGTGACGCGATCATCCCCAGGTGGACGAGAGGAGGAGGGGGAAGGGGAGTGGGTGTAGAGGAGAGAGGGAGGGGGAGTGGAAGGGGCACTTTGGGGGAGAGGGGGAGGATGGGAGAGTGGAAGGGGGTGTAGAGCAAAGAGAGAAGGGGACGGGGAGATTGGTGTAACTCCTCCCACAGCTATGAACATCCCTGTAACTCCTCCCATAGCTATAAACATCCCTGTAACTCCTCCCACAGCTATAAACATCCCTGTAACTCCTCCCACGGCTATAAACATCCCCCTCTGACTCACCTAACACCTTATAAAGACAGGTATGCAAATGGCCCCACAACTTTATAAGGGAGACTTGCAAATCGTGGCCAAACTTAGCTTGTGGAGCGGCGTCACTCTGAGTAACTTTTTGAGCCGAACTTCTTCCAACTCTGGCGAGGCAGATTTTGGCCTCGTGTGTGGTGATAGGTGGGGGTGGTATGAGGTGGGGATGGAGTGGGGGGATTTCTATGGGGGGGTGGAGGGCTTGATATGGGGTGGACATGAAGGGGAGAGGGGGGGGGGATTTTTATGGGGGTTGGAGTGAGTGAAAGGGGTGTACATGGATGGTGGAGTGGATTAGTTTATGGGGTAGGGGTGAGGGTAGAGGGTCTAATGGGGTGAAGGTGATGGGTTTTTATGGGGTGGGGGGTGTTTAGAGAGAGAGAGAAAGAGAGAGAGAGAGAGAGAGAGAGAGAGAGAGAGAGAGAGATAATGTTTATAATATTTTCTCTTTTGTTCTCTTTTCTGTATCTTGCTCTTTCTCTGCCTCTCCCTCATACACTTTCTTTTTGTTTACTCTCTCTCTCTCTCTCTCTCTCTCTCTCTCTCTTTATCTATCCATTTACATCTTTCTCTATACTTATTGGTCTATATATGTATGTTTGTATTATTCCCTTCTCCTATTCTCTCCCTCTTCCCTTTTATTCTTTATCTCTGTTTGTCTGTCTTATTCCAATGTGTTTACTTTATTATCTCCTTCCCTGACACGATCTGTCTGTCTGTCTGTCTGTCCCTCTCCTTCCCTTCATTCTGTTAACCTTCTCTCCCTCCCTTCTTCATTCATTCTCACTCACTCTTCTCCCGTTCCTCCCTTCTTCATTCATTCTCACTCACTCTTCTCCCGTTCCTCCCTTCCTCCCTTCTTCATTCATTCTCACTCACTCTTCTCCCGTTCCTCCCTCCCTCCCTTCTTCATTCATTCTCACTCACTCTTCTCCCGTTCCTCTCTCCCTCCCTCCTTCATTCATTCTCACTCACTCTTCTCCCGTTCCTCCCTCCCTCCCTTCTTCAATCATTCTCACTCACTCTTCTCCCGTTCCTCCCTCCCTCCCTTCTTCATTCATTCTCACTCACTCTTCTCCCGTTCCTCCCTTCTTCCCCCCTTCAGTCTTGCTCTCTCACACACCCATCTTTCCCTCACTCTCCCGGAGGTTGAAATCACAGAGGTTCACTTAAAGAGCACTTAACATGGCCTTTATAACAGCGCCTGTCTCAATGGGGAGGGAGGGAGGCGAGCGGTTCAGGCGAGGGTTTAATATTATTGTTGTTATAGCACACACACACACACACACACACACACACTAATAATGTATAGACTGAGGTCAATTTATTTTTATTCTGATACATTACGCCAATTCGTCTCTTTTTCTCTCACAAGATCGTAAGTTTGGGGATATTTTTGTCTGAATGTTCGTTTGTTATTTTGTCTGTGTTTGTCCATTGTTTATCTTTTGTGTGTGTGTGTGTGTGTGTGTGTGTGTGTGTGTGTGTGTGTGTGGGTGTGTGTGGGTGTGTGGGTGTGTGTGTGTGTGGGGGGGGTGTGTGTGTGTGTGTGTGTGTGGGTGTGTGTGTGTGTGTGTGTGTGTGTGTGTGTGTGTGTGTGTCTATCACATGTCTGTCTGCCTATCATAAATATTACTAAAATAAAGTAACTAATTAAAGGTAAATTCATATAATAGCTTTGACTCTTTATTGGTTGCTGTCGTAGTGTTAGTTAATCCTGGTGTAGTTGTTTGTAAGCTCTACTCGCGATTGGGAGGTCTTAGATTCGAACTTTGCACATGTTCCTTTAAAGCCATTGAGCCAATGCGGTTGGGGAGATGTCCGGTCGTCTTGGACTCTCCCTAACTGCGGCTGTGGTGAAATTATCTGAAGTGTTAAGTGAGGCACATCTCCGCTCTGCCATCTCCAGGTAAGAAGAAAATAAACTTAAGTGAATCGGGTATTTTCTCTCAACTCTAGTCAGGTGAAATAAGGTGGGAACTAATGTGCAGGTGAAATAAGGTGGGAACTAATCTGCAGGTGAAATAAGGTGGGAACTAATCTGCAGGTGAATTAAGGTGGGAACTAATCTTCATGTGACCTAAGCTAGGGGTCACTCTTTGGGTGATCCAGTTTAACAGCCATTTGAGAATCCATCCTTATGCCAGTTAAACACGTGCTCACATCACTAGTCAGTCACTAACCAAAAACTAACTGGGAGGCTAAGCTAACAGTCATTAAATCGCGGTCAAAAAATTTCGCTACCACAGTATTTCGCGGACACTAAATTTCGCGAAACAGATTTACATATTGAACTTACTCCTGAATAAAGAGGTGATTATTAATATTTTTTTTATTTGGTAGTTAAACGGTTAGTGTGAGTTGCTTCCACTTATACTGGTGTTGTTTTGTTGTTTTGTTTTTGTTTTTAAATAATGATGGATATGTATTGACGACCTAGGCTGAGTGTTCTTGACGACCTAGGCTGAGTGTTCTTGACGACCTAGGCTGTGTGTTCTTGACGACCTAGGCTGTGTGTTCTTGACGACCTAGGCTGTGTGTTCTTGACGACCTAGGCTGTGTGTTCTTGTGTTTGTTTCTTGTTAGTGGTTGTGTTTGTTATGTTTCGGATGTTCTTTTCTTGTTATTTTGTCGGTGTTTTGTTATTGTTCTTTTATTTTGATATTGCTTATTATTATTGTTGTTGTTGACATAATTGTTTATAACACCACCTGTTCCTATTGTTTTAACCCTAAGGGACACCCACACCTGTCGAGGTTAATTATTGATCCACACACACACACACACACACACACACACACACACACACACACACACACACACACACACACACACACAACACACACACACACACACACACACACACACACACACACACACACACACACACACTCAAGACTTCTCCAAACAGGGTAAGAAAAATGGCCGTATAACAAGATTGCGTAGCGGTTTCCTTCATCAATTAGTCTATACCTGGCGTTCTGACCTGCACTGTCAGATGTGTAGGTTGTGTGTTGACCTGCACTGTCAGATGTGTAGGTTGTGTGTTGACCTGCACTGTCAGAGGTGTAGGTTGTGTTGACCTGCACTGTCAGATGTGTAGGTTGTGTGTTGACCTGCACTGTCAGATGTGTAGGTTGTGTTGACCTGCACTGTCAGAGGTGTAGGTTGTGTTGACCTGCACTGTCAGATGTGTAGGTTGTGTTGACCTGCACAGCCTCAAGGTACGTAAGGAAAAGTTATCGTACATGTTAAGATTGACCTTCGCTGCCAGACGAATGAACAACCCGCAAGTAAATAAAATGTTGATGTTTTAATTATCTGTTGGCTGTACAGTACACACACACACACACACACACACACACACACACACACACACACACACACACACACACACACAGAGTCAGATTATAATTTTAATGCACCAAAGAAGAGAAAAGGTGACCACAAATACAGCCATTAGTCTGCTGTTATAACTGGGTTGTATGTGACTGCTATAACTGGGTTTTATTTGACTGTTATAACTGGGTTGTATGTGACTGTATGTTATAACTGGGTTGTATGTGACTGCTATAACTGGGTTTTATTTGACTGTTATAACTGGGTTGTATGTGACTGCTATAACTGGGTTTTATTTGACTGTTATAACTGGGTTGTATTTGACTGTTATAACTGGGTTGTATTTGACTGTATGTTATAACTGGGTTGTATGTGACTGCTATAACTGGGTTGTATTTGACTGTTATAACTGGGTTGTATTTGACTGTATGTTATAACTGGGTTGTATGTGACTGCTATAACTGGGTTGTATGTGACTGTTATAACTGGGTTTTATTTGACTGTTATAACTGGGTTGTATGTGACTGTTATAACTGGGTTGTATGTGACTGCTATAACTGGGTTTTATTTGACTGTATGTTATAACTGGGTTGTATGTGACTGCTATAACTGGGTTTTATTTGACTGTTATAACTGGGTTGTATTTGACTGTATGTTATAACTGGGTTGTATGTGACTGCTATAACTGGGTTTTATTTGACTGTTATAACTGGGTTGTATTTGACTGTTATAACTGGGTTGTATTTGACTGTATGTTATAACTGGGTTGTATGTGACTGCTATAACTGGGTTGTATTTGACTGTTATAACTGGGTTGTATTTGACTGTATGTTATAACTGGGTTGTATGTGACTGCTATAACTGGGTTGTATGTGACTGTTATAATTGGGTTGTATTTGACTGTTATAACTGGGTTGTATTTGACTGTATGTTATAACTGGGTTTTATTTGACTGCTATAACTGGGTTGTATGTGACTGCTATAACTGGGTTGTATGTGACTGTTATAACTGGGTTGTATGTGACTGTTATAATTGGGTTGTATTTGACTGTTATAACTGGGTTGTATTTGACTGTATGTTATAACTGGGTTTTATTTGACTGCTATAACTGGGTTGTATGTGACTGCTATAACTGGGTTTTATTTGACTGTTATAACTGGGTTGTATTTGACTGTATGTTATTACTGGGTTGTATGTGACTGCTATAACTGGGTTGTATGTGAATGTTATAATTGGGTTGTATTTGACTGTTATAACTGGGTTGTATTTGACTGTATGTTATAACTGGGTTGTATTTGACTGCTATAACTGGGTTTTATTTGACTGTTATAACTGGGTTGTATGTGACTGCTATAACTGGGTTTTATTTGACTGTTATAACTGGGTTGTATTTGACTGTTATAACTGGGTTTTATTTGACTGTTATAACTGGGTTGTATTTGACTGCCTTAAATAGAAGAAAGAAAAATGTTATCATATACATATTAATTTCCATTTAGTTATAGTAAAAAAAAATCACTAATTGGCTAAAAGTCAGTTGCTTTTTAAGATTTAATCGGGTGATTATCTCTGTTTACTGCGGCAAATACGTAAACTTTTACATAAATAGATACATAGACATAAACTTATATTCATAAGTATATACTTTAGCATACATAGACATACTGTATATATATATATATATATATATATATATATATATATATATATATATATATATATATATATATATATATATATATATATATATATATAGAGAGAGAGAGAGAGAGACATGCATTAACATACATGGACATACATATATACATAGACATATACATTAATATACATTGACATACATTAACATACATAGACATATATATACGTAGACATATACATGAACGTTCTTATACATAGATACTGCATATACATACAGCAAATGCATGAGTATAAATATACTTACACATAATACACAAGAATATACATATACAACTCTTATGTTTGTCTCACTAATATATTGAAGAGAGACGCGGGAAAATTTTTCTATCTTACGTGATTTTGTAATTAATTAATTAATGAGTGTTATAATTATGTAGCGACCCTGAGAGTATTGTTTAAGTGTCTGGTGAATAAGAGATGGAACTCGGCATATATGTTGATACCCGTGACCTGTGTGTGACCCGTGACCTGTGTGTGACCCGTGACCTGTGTGTGACCCGTGACCTGTGTGTGACCCGTGACCTGTGTGTGACCCGTGACCTGTGTGACCCGTGACCTGTGTGTGACCCGTGACCTGTGTGTGACCCGTGACCTGTGTGTGACCCGTGACCTGTGTGACCCGTGACCTGTGTGTGACCCGTGACCTGTGTGTGACCCATGACCTGTGTGACCCATGACCTGTGTGACCCATGACCTGTGCAACCCGTGACCTGTGCAAACCGTGACCTGTGTGTGTGACCCGTGACCTGTGTGTGACCCGTGACATGTGTGTGACCTGTGACCCGTGATTTCTGACCTTTTTAATGTACACCGAGTTTGTAATGACGTCACCCGAACAAATATTACCATGCCCCACACACACACACACACACACACACACAGTTCACTACCAAAAGATCATCCTTCAAGAACAACAACAGGAAGATGGCGACCGCTTGAACACACCTTAACAACAACAACAATAACATCATCAAGGTGGCGACCGCTTGAACGCACCTTAATAACAACCCACAACAACAATAACAACAGCAATAACATCATCAAGGTGGCGACCGCTTGAACGCACCTTAATAACGACCCACAACAACAACAACAACAACAATAACATCATCAAGGTGGCGACCGCTTGAACGCACCTTAACAACAACAACAACAACAACTGGTGTAAATCGCTCGGTGTATGTGATTGTAAACGGGTTGGGATTTACGGGATAGATGCGGTGTGCGATAACTCCTATGGTCGTGTCCATAAACCTCCGGGAATGGTCCAACTCTACACATTAATATAAGTTTTGCTGAATTTGTGCATGATGTAGAATGGTATATATGACCCATGGTGTGTTAGGGGGTGGGAGGGGGAGGGGTGGGGGGGTGATGGGGGGGTCGTTATTGAGTGTCACGTCGATATGTGTGTGTTGTACTGTGTGTATGTGTTTGTGGTCGTTATATATTTTCTTGTGTCATCCTGGCCATCAGTCATTCATTAATATACTAAATATGACTATCAATTTTTGTCAGGTAAATATTTTTTTAACTGTCTACGTATCAATATATCTGTCTGTCTGTGTTTCTTACTGTCCGTCTCTTTGTCTATCAGTCTGCTTTCCTCTGTCGGTTCAGACTATATCTGTCTTGTCTCCGTGTGCCTGTCTGACTATAAGTTTATCTTTTTAGTAATTCTAAAATTTCGTACGTAAGAAAAATTTCGAGAGCTAAAACGTCGCGGTAAACATGGATAAAAAGCGCGGGAAAGATGTCGATAAGAGGCACAGGGACGGTAAAAAGCGCGAGAACAGTAAAAAAAAGTGCTGGAAATTTAATATAAAATGAGCAGAATGCTGAAATAAAAACGGAGGAAACGTTGAGTCAGTAAGAGCGGGAAAACTGGAACTCCGAAAGATTGAAAAAAGAGAAGACAAAAAAGTGCAAGAAACACAGAGATGAAAAATCGCTTGGGACATTTATATAAAAAGCGCGGGAAGATGGGATAAAAAACGCGGGAACTATACGGTCGGGTGTGATATCTGGGCAATAAAGAGAGATCCCGCACGAAATTATTGTGTGGGGTGTTACCTCTGTTGTGTGTGTGTAAGCCTTCTTGGTCTGTTTTGTCGCTTACATATGAAATAGTAACCCGTTCGTATTAGACACATGCACACATACATACATACACCTGTACATACATACATACATACATATATACACTGGATAACGCATAAACAGGCAAACTAAGTAAATATACTATTGGTTTCATACACTCACTCATACTTAGACACTTGCAGTCTACACACACACACACACACACACACACACACACACACACACACACACACACACATACACACACACACGCACACACACGCACAGACGTACACACACAAACTAGACCACAGCAAGAAGATAGGAAGCCACACATCTCACCCACACAGTGTTCTCCAGTGTTGTGAGGTTACGACACGACAAAGCCTCACGTGACATGCTCAAATCACATGTTATTCCTAAATTGCTGAGAGATGACAAGACACTGTAGACAAGCGCCAGCACCTCAAACCGCATCAAATCCCTTGAGTACGATGATATTGTACTCAGGAGGTCACGTCATCGTACTCTGGAGGTTAAAAAACAGGAATGAGAGAGAAAGGCTTAAACCTCAATGGAATGGTGGCAATTAATCGTTTTTTTCCTCCCTGATGAAAAATAATTCTCTGCGTGGCCATAATCAGCCCGCTTAGCTCTCTGAAAACGTGTGTGTCGGTGAAGGAATTGTGAGACCTAAGATTTTTTTTATTGTAGCTTGAGAATATACGTGATAATTATTCTCCCCCTTGGAAAAAAAAGTATGTGTAGATTCCATTTTCTTTAAGCTTTTGTAGAGAACACTCAGCTCGGATTACTTTTTTTTTTGGGGGGGGGGGGGGTTATTTATTTAAAGAAATAGATCGAAGATTATTTTCTTTGGTACTGTCTTAAGAATGTCAAGTTTTATCCCCTATTATTGAATAAGATACAGTACGGGCATCACCTCATCCCAATTTCTATAAACCATAAAGAAAACGGAAGTGCAGGTAGAGCCTCTTGATGGATTCCTGATGACGTCTTGAAAAGTTTAAATTTATGGGCACTTTTGGTGGACACTGGCGCCCCATAATGGACACCACGGACATAATGTGACGACTTTACTGCGTTTATTTTTCTTGAATTTTATTGGTTAACTAATTTGATATCTTGTATATACGTGAGAGTTGACTTGAATACACCTTGACAATAGAGAGAGAGAGAGACTATAGTGAAAGTATATTCACCCATCACCCATTAAATAAATACACAATTTACATCACCTTAGGAACTTGTGAGAATCTGAACTCGTATCCACAGAGATTCTTACGTTACTTTTTATTATGACCTTACCTGAAGCTTACGAGAACGTTATCTAATTAAGGTAGAGCCACTGTGCAATATAGACACCATTTATACTATGCTAATGTTGTGTTAATGTAAAGTGGTATTTTCTCGTAAGATTTTGTAAGCATCCGGGATATTATGTGTTACTGAAATTAACAACTGTTCATTTATTCTCCCACAAAAATAGAGGACAAACACACAAACACAATTCTTGATAGTTGTAGCCAGGTAAATAAGTAAGACGGACAGTGTGTTGCTGTTGGTGAGCAAATATTAGATCGTATCAACACTTCCCTTCCTTCTCCTCCTCTCCAGTTTATTTCGCCTAATTTAATCGAACCTAAGTTAACCTAATCAACCTAACTAACCTATCCTAACATCATCCCCCAGGTAGCATTAGGGTGTTTAATTAAGCTTTAGGTAAAATATACTGTGGTCGCTAAACACTAAACAATATGTATCGGTATAATAAAGAATGTAGAAACGTCATGAGCAGGTGTGACTCAACGATCAGGGTCACAGGTGAAGGTCAGACGGGAGAACTAAGGTCAGCTGTCATACGGTGTTATTGTGCATAAACTTATATCATTACAAGACGCGAGAGTTTTGGAAAATGTATAAATTTGGGTATTTTAGGGGGTAATTTTTTCTACGTTGATGGTTAAATGTGGTTAGGTGAAGATTGGTCACCCTAGTTTTTCTTTTCTTTAAGATTAACTCCCCTAACGCTAACCTAACCTATCTTAGCCTATCCTAACCAAACATAACTTATCCTAACCTAACCTAACCTAACCTATCTTAGCCTATCCTAACCAAACATAACTTATCCTAACCTAACCTAACCTAACCTCTTAGGAAGTGTTAGGGTGTTTAATCATCAGGAGAAATAAGATAGAGTGAATAGTTTTGGGGTAATCCTTAAATATTCCAGTCATTTACACCTCTGCCTGCTTACCTGTCTCTTGACCTATACACTACATCACCACCCATCACCACCATCATCTTCATCACCACCATCTTTATCTGCACCATCATCACCACCATCTCCATCTGCACCATCATCATCACCACCACCATCACCACCATTATCACCACCACCACCACCACCATCTTCATCTGCACCACCACCATCACCATCACCACCACCAGCACCATTATCACCACCATCATTACCACCATCTTTATCTGCACCATCATCATCACCATCATCATCACCACCATCATCACCACCACCATCAACACCATCACCACCACCACCACCATCACCACCACCATCACCACCACCACCACCATCACCACCACCACCACCATCATCACCACCACCATCATTACCACCATCATCATCACCACCACCATCACCACCATCATCACCACCATCACCACCATCATCATCACCACCACCACCACCACCACCACCACCACCACCATCATCATCACCACCATCACCACCATCATCATCACCATCACCTGTTCTCTGTGGCATAAATGTTTAATATGACTTACAGTTGTTGAGAGAAAAATACAACAAAATGAAAAGCTGTTCTTTCATTTTTCTTTTTATTTGTTTCTTTTTTCTTTGCCAAACATTTTTTTTTGCCCTTTTAACCATCAGGGCCAGAGACGGGGGTGCTGTTCCCGTCTGTTTGTCTGTCCGTCTGTCTTTCTGTTTGTCTGCTTACATGTACGTCTGTCTTTCTGTTTGTCTGTGTCTTTCTGTCTTTGTCTGTAGTTCTGTCTGTCAGTCTGTCTGTTTGTCTGTCTGCCTTGTCAGTCTGTCTGTGTCTGCTTTGTCAGTCTGTTTTACTGTCTATCTGTGTGACTAACGTGGCCACACCTGCCTAACGTTGCCACACCTGCCTAACGTGGCCACACCTGACTAACGTGGCCACACCTGACTAACGTGGCCACACCTGCCTAACGTGGCCACACCTGCCTAACGTGGCCACACCTGACTAACGTGGCCACACCTGACTAACGTGGCCACACCTGACTAACGTGGCCACACCTGACTAACGTGGCCACACCTGCCTAACGTGGCCACACCTGACTAACGTGGCCACACCTGACTAACGTGGCCACACCTGTCTACGTCACCACCAGCTGATCCACGACAGCTAAGAGAAATAGCCACCCAGGTGATAGATAAAATGGCTACCCTGCTGATAGATAAAATAGCCACCCTGCTGATAGATAAAATAGCCGCCCTGCTGATAGATAAAATAGCCGCCCTGCTGATAGATAAAATGACCGTCCTTCTGATAGATAAAATGTCCACCCTGCTGATAGATAAAATAGCCACCCTACTGATAGATAAAATGGTCTTGGTAATAGACAAAATGGCCGATGTGTATCTCCAGACTTGACCATGAGGGACCACAAGGGGGAAAAAGATAATATTTATATACCTGATAATGACCATAAAAATTAACATATTCGATACTTGGTCTTCAACCTTCACCAATTTTTATTCATGGTTATTTTATATACTTTTTCACTCGTTTATTCATATTTATTCGTAAAGTCATTAAGGGATCTTTCATGCTGTAAAATATTGATCGTTATATCAGACATTCGAGTTGGGTGACGATTTTTGTTTCTTCTCTAATTGAGGTAAAGATGAGACTTAGGGTATTGTCTTACTCTTGTGTATTGGTTTGGTTAGGTTAGGTTAGGTTAAGGATTCGATTTTGTTATTACTATTAATATTATTATTATTATTATTATTATTATTGTTATTATTATTATTATTATTATTATTGGACAGGTACCGACAAACGTACGTACCTAGACACGGGACGCCTAAGCGGGGAATAACAAAAATAAATAAATCACCATTATCCCCAGAAATCACACAAAAGTTATAATCAACATTCATAAAATTGGTCGTTAATGAGAGAGAGAGAGAGACTACACCTGGAAGCGTGGTATCATCACGAATAAATTAGTATGGGTGAGGTAGTGGCCTGTGTGTAGATGCTATCGGTCAACCCTCTATAGCCAGCTCCCAGGGCTCCAATACTCCAAGATTCCTCCGATAATTTTCTCCCTCCCTCCTGGCGGCAGATGTGAGGACCTTTCTGCCTCGCTCATTCCAGGACTTTGACACACACACAGACATCGATTCTCAGAGGTTAGGTTTGGCTAGGTTAGGGCTTAGGGTAGTTTAGGTTAGTTTAGGTTAGGCTTTGCTGAGTTAGGTTCGTATAGTTTAGGTTAGGTTAAGTTAGGACTTAGGTTAGTATAGTATAGTTTAGGTCAGTTTAAGTTAGAATAATCAGGTAAAATTAGGTTAATATTAGGGTGGTCAGGTTAGGTTAGGTTAAGTTAGAATAATCAGGTAAAATTAGGTTAATATTAGGTGGAATAAACTTAGGTGGATAATGTTAATATCATCCCAAAACTCTTAATGATAAACACACACTAACGTACTTAACTGGTTCAGAGGGAGGGATATTGAACGTAGGGAAGAGAGAGAGAATCTGTGCCTCAGTTACGGCCAGGTGAGAGAACAAACAGAAGCAGGTGACACAGTTGCTGGGAATAATATGTGTGGTCGGTGTAATGTGTTGATGTTGACGGTAAACACATAACACCAATGTTAATTTCAGAACCCCGACTTTGTCTAATTTATTCTGACTTAGTAAATACCTGGGAAGTGTTATTAGTGTTATTTTGTTATTATTATTATTATTATTATTGTTATTATTATTATTATTATTATTATTATTGTTATTCGTAATAGTAGCAGTTGTAATATTAGTAAGTACTGTAGGTAAATATTTGTTCAAATTCACTTAAAATACATAGAAGAAAATAAGTGTGTGTGTGTGTGTGTGTGTGTGAGTGTGTGTGTGTGTGTGTGTGTGTGTGTGTGTGTGTGTGTGTGTGTGTGTGTGACCCAGGGAAAGTAACTATATGATACTACATTAATATTATAAGGCAAGAAGTCAAGTAGGCCCCAACATAAAGTAACAACCATTAGGACTGAGGCCCATTTAACCAAGCAGTCGTAATGACCCGAGATCTAATGGGCCCCAATACTAACAGTTAAGTTAAATTGGGGGCCTATTACAACTAAAACCTATTAAGACTCGAACCAATTAAACGCTGAACCTATTTCTACCACACACGCAACACCAACACAACTTAACCCTCGAACCCGTGTCCCTGAGACCTCAAGTCGACCCATTGTCCCGCAAAACCAACAACGCCAAGACACGAATCAAAAGAAATATCCACAAATAAGGAACAAGAAGAATGGTGATGATGGAGATAAGGAGAGACAAAACAAGTTGACCTCTCTTACATACACCAACACCCCCGTGGAGATATATTTGTCTGTGTTTGTCTGTCTCCTGACCCCCCGCTGACCCCCCACTTGACCTGGCACAGCTGGGGGTAGGGGGCTTTTTGACCTTTGATGCTGTTATGTTATCGGGATAATTGTTTTGTTTTTTTATCGTGGGTGTTTATCTGTCTGTTGGTCCACATGTTTTCAGCCAATAAACGTCGACCATGGATGCTCATTTCTTCACTTAATTGTTCTTATTATATCTACTTCCTCTTTTTCTTCTTGTTTTTTTCTTTTTATCCTTAATTCTTCTTCGTCCTCATTTTCTTCTTTATTCATATTTTATCTCTTCTCTTTCCCATATTTTCTCCTTTCCATATCATTTCACAATTCCCTCACCCACTCCTCACTTCTCACCTTCCTCCTCCTCTTCCTCTTACATTCATCTCTCACTATCCCAGGGTACACTTAGTAAGGTCTCTCTCTCCCCCCTCTCTCCCCCCTCTCTCCCTCCCTCTCTCCCTCTCTTCTCCCTCCCTCTCTCCCTCTCTTCTCCCTCCCTCTCTTCTCCCTCCCTCTCTCCCTCTC
This sequence comes from Homarus gammarus, assembly GCA_958450375.1. Lineage (NCBI taxonomy): Eukaryota > Metazoa > Arthropoda > Malacostraca > Decapoda > Nephropidae > Homarus > Homarus gammarus. The sequence continues at coordinate 241,026 of CAUDMG010002356.1, read as the reverse complement.
TTCTCCCTCTCCTCCTGCCCGCTCTTACAATCACGTGTAGACAATTAGAGGAAAATGTGGATTTAAAGTCCTTAGGGAAGACCTGACCTCCTGCCCCGGGAGAGGGGAGGAGGGGAGTGGCGGAGAGGACTGTAAGGAGAAGGGAGGAGAGGAAGGAAGCAAGGTAGGAGGACGAGAGGAAGGAGGAGAGGAAGGAGGCTAAGAAGAGGTTAGAGGTAGGGAGAGAGAGAGAGCGTACAGGTATAGGGTATGTAACTACTCTGTTGAAACAATACGTCGTAGATACGAATAAACAATGGAGAGGTGATTAAGTCTCTCTCTCTCTCTCTCTCTCTCTCTCTCTCTCTCTCTCTCTCTCTCTCTCTCTCTCTCTCTCTCTCTCTCTCTCTCTCTCTGTCAAGTGAGATTCAAGTTACTGCTGGTATGTTGTGTGTGTGTGTGTGTGTGTGTGTTAGGTCAGGTGGGATCAGGTTGAAAAGTTATTTTAATCCTTGTCCACACACACACACACACACTCTCTCTCTCTCTCTCTCTCACATTTTCTCTTTCTCTCTCACACACACACTCTCTCTCTCACATTTTCTCTTTCTCTCACACACACACACACACACACACACACACACACACACACACACACACACACACACACACACACACACTCACTCACATTTTCTCTTTCTCTCACACACACACACACACACACACACTCACACACACACACACTTACTCTCACATTCTCTCACACACACAAACTCTATCTCACATTCTCTCACAATGCCGTGTGTGTAAGAGGGACGGATTTAGGGCTCAAGTGTCTGTTATCTTACTACGGCGGCTGTGAGAGGGGGAGAGGTGAGGGGGTGGGCGAGAGGAGAGGGAGAAGGGGAAAGGAGAGGGAATGGGAGAGAAGAGGGGGTAGGTGAGGAAGAAGGGGTAGAGGAGAGAAAAGGGAGTGGGGTAAGGGGAGAGAGGAGAGGGATAGATGGTGAAGGAGAGTGAGTGAGAAGAGTGTAAGGGAGAAGGAAGTAAGTAAGGAAGGAGAATGAGTTGAGTGAGGGAGGAATAGTAGTGGAGAAGGGAGAGAACGTGGGGGAGGAGGGAGGGGGAATAGGGAAGAAGGGAGTGAGGGAGAGAAGAGAAGGAAAGAGGGGAGGGAGGAAGGAAGGAAGGAAGGAAGGAGGAGAGTATTTTTGGTTAGTGAAGGAGGGATGGAGTAGGGAGAGGTAAGTGAGAGTAGATAAGAGGTTGAGAGAGCGAATGAGAGTCCTTAATATTAATTAACGTAAGGTAGGTTAGATCACTCTCCCTCTCCCTTACTCTCCCTATCTCAACTCTCCCTCACTAGCCTCTCCTCTCCACTCTCCCTCACTAGCCTCTCCTCCCTCACTCTCCCTCACTAGCCTCTCCCTCTCCCACAGTCTCCCTCACTAGCCTCTCCCTCTCCCACAGTCTCTCTCACTCTTCCTATCCCAACTTACCCACAGTCTCCCTCTCCTCCCTCACTAGCCTCTCCTCTCCACTCTCCCTCACTAGCCTCTCCTCCCTCACTCTCCCTCACTAGCCTCTCCCTCTCCCACAGTCTTCCTCACTAGCCTCTCCCTCTCCCACAGTCTCTCTCACTCTTCCTATCCCAACTTACCCACAGTCTCCCTCTCCTCCCTCACTAGCCTCTCCTCTCCACTCTCCCTCACTAGCCTCTCCTCCCTCACTCTCCCTCACTAGCCTCTCCCTCTCCCAACCCTCCCGCACTCTTCCTCTCACACAGTTCCTTCCCCCACCACTGTCTTTCACACTCTTCCATCTCTCCCATACTCTCCCAACTCCTTCCACACTCCCTCCACCTCTCTCACACACACACTCCCTCCATCTCTCCCACACACTCCCTCCACCTCACACACACACACACACTCCCTCCATCTCTCCCACACACTCCCTCCATCTCTCCCACACACTCCCTCCATCTCTCCCAGGCTCTCCCAACTTGGTACATCAGAAGGCTATAGAGGAGTTTTAAAAGGAAATCTATTTCTATCTATCTGTCTAAATCAACTCTTCTTCTTCAGTATTCAGATCGACGGTCTCACTCCTACCAATATTGTGACTGTCTCCAAGATGCTAGGTGAGAGACGGAGGTTATTATTATTATTACAAATACTGTACATTATTAGTTTAACCATTTACTTTGTTTTGCCGTTTAGTGTATACAGTACTTCTTAAAACACCCTAAGTCTTGTATTTGTTTTGTGTCTCAGAACTGATCATTACCCCCCCCCCCCCCCCACACCCACGTCCTAGGTGTCGCTATCAGATTGTGTGGGTTTGTTTGTCTTACCTTTGTCCCTCCCCCCTGATTGGTTAACCCCTGGAGGGCAGAGGCCAGGTCACTTCTCCCAGGTCATCGGTCAGGGTCAGGTCTCTGGGACGATGTGGAAGGGCAAGAAGTCGATCAGTATTGGGAAAAGTTCATGATGCTCAGGGATATTGTGTATTGAACTCTGATGCCGTGTGTGTGTGTGTGTGTTAGAGAGAGAGAACATGCACTATTGAACTCCACGCCGAACCCCATCATGATAAAAGTGTTAGTCAGTTCGAATTTTAGTGGATGTAATCACGATGTTGTTATTAACCAGAGTCCCAACGTCCGAACTGCTTCAAGAACCAGAGTCCCAACGTCCGAACTGCTTCATGAACCAGAGTCACAACGTCCGAACTGCTTCATGAACCAGAGTCACAACATCCGAACTGCTTCATGAACCAGAGCCACTACATTCGAACTGCTTCATGAGACCAAAGGTGGGGTCGTTCAGGGCAGCGAGTCACTCAAAAGCCTTACATTTGTTACATCAGGATAAGAACACGGCATCGAATCCCTCAAAAGCTTCGGGCATTTGTCAAACCAGATACCTTCGCTCGCCTTCGCCACACTACCGCAAGTCGGACTAAGCATTGTGGAAAACGTGGACGAGGTTGTGGGAAGGATAGGTTTTGACAGGTTGGTGGGACGTAATAAATAGACGGGTACCTGCTCCCACACTCTCACGGAGGGGGGGGGGTACCTGTCTCACTCACCTGGGGGGGATGAGGGGTACCTGTCCCAATCTCACCTGTCAAACTCGCCTGGGGGGGGGGGGGTACCTGTTCTTGGATAATTTAACATTGACGATTGAATTGAATTGCTTTGAAACAGTTTATTTAGCCAGAAAAACACAGATAATAATAACAATATTAACATGGCTGAGGTAGTTGAGAACCTGAGCTCTCTTTTAGGCGCCTGGTGCTCTTGCCTGACATGATGTTGAAGGACGATGATGATGATGACGGTGTTACACTTGATGATCTTTTTATTCTGGAGTAAATTTATCCTCTTGGTTTTGAAGGTAATGTTATATTTTATGGTAAAGAAGTTTGCAGTATTTTTTTTTAAGGAAGTGGTAATTTGTTTGATTGAGTTTGATTTAGAATAAGGTTTTGATATTGACTTTGATGATTATTATTATTGTTGTTTGTGAAAAAAGTGGAAATATTTTTTATTTTGAAAGTGTTGATGTAGATTTTTGAAGATGGTGTCGATTTAATCTTCAGAGAATATCTGTCTTCGTTTCGGGTTTGAAGCACACGCGGTTATTTAAGAATTTGAATTTGTATTGAATTTATTTCTCTTGATATCTTCTATACAGATGAACAAACTTTATTTTCTTTGCATCCTTGTTCTATTTTTTGTTGAACATGAAGACATTTTGTGTTTTATAAATTTTGGGATCACCTGAAGATTAACCCCCTTGGTTATTTCACCCGAGGTATAACTTCCCGACTGATAATTTTACCTAACCTAACACTAACCTGTATCTTATGACTTTTCCGGATACCGTTTACACAAACATACATACAGTGCACACATACAGTACATACATGCAGTACATACATTTATACATACATGCGAGAGAGAACGGGAGACTGACTTGACCTCACTAGTCAAGGGTCACATCCAAGACGGTCAGGTCAGGTCAGGTCAGGTCAGGAGATACTGTCACGGTGTCAAGTGTCGGTGATATGACACTTATGGTGTTATCCTGTGACACCCCGAGACTGTTGGGGGTGGGAAGGAGGAGGTAGGGGATAGAGGAAGAAGAGGGAAGGGAAAAAGAAGTATGGGGATGGCAGGAGAGAGGAGGAAGAGGAGGGGGAGGTGATGATAAGGGAGATGAGAGAATGCAAGGGGATGAAAGAGAGAAAGAGAGAGAGAGAGAGAGAGAGTTATCCTTACCTGACGTCAAAATAATTCATCTACACTTACTGAACTGATCAAGTGACCCCTGACCGACCTTCAGCACAGGGATTGAACCCGAGGGAACTGACGTGACGTGAGAGGTTAAAGTTAATACCTCACAGCGTTCAGGAGTTGAAACATGGACAGACAAACTTACTGATAACCACATTACTACAAACAACATACTTGGTGGCGGGTATCCAGCAAGAGAGAGAGAGAGAGAGAGAGAACTTTGTGTCAATTTAGCTGACCACGTGTTGAGATTCACCTTGTATTTGTTTACCTGTTGTGCTTCAGCCAATCAGCGGAGGCATTACACCAGCCACGAGCCTCTTCTCATCCCCTTTCCGTCCACTTCCGTCTACCCCTGTCTACTTCCGTCCACTTCCTTCGTCCTCTTCCGTCTACTTGCGTCATCCTCCATCCACTACCATCTAGCCGTCACAACTACACTTCTCTTGTTTACCCACAGATGACGTTGATCTTATAAGCTTTTCTGTGTGTGTGGGGGGGGGGGGGGGCAGACACACACAGCTCCACAAGTAAGATAAACGGCAACAGGCTGGCCGCGGCGCTGACCTAATGCCAGCTTACAGACTTTGTTTATATATTTGTTTGTGAAGATGAGAGGTGGGACCCGGACACGCCTCCCTAATACTATGTAATGCTGGATATATCACTTTGTGGCCAATTAGATGCTTAATTGGTGCACTGTTTTTTAAACTCCGACGCTACAAATGACCCAAATACCAATTAGCAAATTTGCGTAATTACAGGGGCTGGGCTGGACCGATACTAATGGCTATGGTCACTAGGGGCGGTCACCCCGGGGCTCGACCACAACACTATCACCCCTGGCTTCCCCGTCCGCCTAGCACTGTCTTGACCCGATCCTGTAATGGCTTTAGGATAGATAGAGCTCAACAAGGACCCCGATACAACGACCCTTATTTGCATTCCTGACCATAATCACATTATGTAGGTAAAAGTTTGTTGTGATGGTCGACCAGCGATGCCATTTTCACCCATGTTTTAAAATCCCGATAAAAGGAAAAACTTCTCCCGGCGGAAAAAAGTAACTTTGAGGTTTGTATAAAGTGACTTCTTGGTATGTAAACTACAGTAAAGGGATTATACTGGTTGTTTGTCTTGGGATAATGACCCGTTCAGGCTAACTACCGCATAAATACCCCCAACTACCTCCCCCCCCCCCCCACTTAACTACCCCACCAGAGGAGTCTTGTGGTACCCGTCTTAACAACCAACACAAAACACTCCTTGAAGCAGCACAGCCTCGAATTGATTCTTTAATTGCCAAGAAACTGTTATTGTGGGAAGGTAGGATGGGAGGGGAGGGAGAGGTATGATAGAGGTTGTGAGGGAGAGGTATGATAGAGGTTGTGAGGGAGAGGTATGATAGAGGTTGTGAGGGAGAGGTATGATAGAGGTTGTGATGGAAGTTATGAGAAGTTGTTAGGCTGGTTGTGAGAGGGAGTTAATAGAGAGGCTGTGGAGCTGGGAGGTAAGGTGGGAGGGGAGAGAGATCCTAACATCTCCCAGCATCAACATACACGAAATGCCACGACTTCCTCTCTCTCTCTCTCTCTCTCTCTCTCTCTCTCTCTCTCTCTCTCGTAGCCTACTGGTAAGCACTCTAGGGACACAGTTAGAGATATCTTACAGGTCACAGCAGCTCTGGGATCCGCCGCCTGCGTTGGCTGGGTTAATTGGCCACAAGTCCCAATTAAAGCCTATTTGACCTGCCTCCATCCATCTGTAGTTTAGAAATGGCCTCCTGTGAGACCCTCCACCTATTTTACCTATTCTCTGTTTATCTAATCCCCTATTTGTCTTTGTTTCATCTTATTTATTTCTCAATTTCTTCCTTTTTTTCCTGTTTTATCTGTTTCTCTATTTCTTGTTATTTTCTTCCAATTTTACATATCTTCTGGGTATTATGTAAACACACACACAGAGGCGCCTCCCACACCCCCACACATAGACAGAGGCGCCTCCCCCCCCTCCACACACACACACAGAGGCGCCTCCCACACCCCCCCACACACACAGAGGCGCCTCCCACACCCCCCACACACAGAGGCGCCTTCCCCCCTCCACACACACACACAGAGGCGCCTCCCACACCCCCACACATAGACAGAGGCGTCTCCCCCCTCCACACACACACACACACAGAGAGGCGCCTCCTACACCCCCACACATAGACAGAGGCGCCTCCCACACCCACACACACACACAGAGGCGCCTCCCACACCCCCCACACACACAGAGGCGCCTCCCACACCCCCCCACACACACAGAGGCGCCTCCCACCCCCCCCCCCCACACACACAGAGGCGCCTCCCACACCCCCCCCCCCCACACACACAGAGGCGCCTCCCACACCCCCCCCCCACACACACAGAGGCGCCTCCCACACCCCCACACATAGACAGAGGCGCCTCCCCCCACCCTCCACACACACACACACACAGAGGCGCCTCCCACACCCCCACACATAGACAGAGGCGCCTCCCCCCCCCCCCACCCTCCACACACACACAAGGGAGGGGGGTTATATAAGGCCAGACACTTCCATTATAATCTAATCTGCCTCCAACTCCGCCTCAGTAAAGGGAGAAAATTCCACTTTGTTGACCTGTGTGTGTGTGTGTGTGTCCCGGAAGAAAGTGTAGCCTCGATAGAAAATGGAGTCAGTGATGCGCGAAGGGTAGACTGTTTCTATATCCATTCAAGAGGTGAAAGTTATCATTATGCAAAATTATAAATACTAATTATTAATGGATCAATGACGTATTATGTTTGTATTAAATTATAGATAATTACGGTACAAAATATTTAAACTAATAATAATAACAATAATAATAATGATACAGTAATGAATAATGGTGTCAAAATTGATGTATATATTTAAGTTGAATATAATTAAAATAATATGCACTTCCTGACTGGGATTTAAATTCATAGTATAAATGTAAATACGGTGAAGGCGAGGCCCGAATAATCTGTTTTAACCATGCAGTTGACAACCAGATATTTTGGCGGGAAAGTGTTTATATTTTGGCGGAAAAAATGTGTTTATATTTTGACGGGAAATCTGTCGTTATTTTGGCCTGAAAATTTTACGGTTTTTGACATGAAATTATAATATTGTTTGCTTGAAATTTTACTATATTTAGGTGCAATAAGCTGGCGTGGAGATTTTTCTGGTGATGTTGGCGATAATTTTCAGATATTGACGGGAATTTAATAATTTTCCTTAACTTCAAGTATTTTGGCGAGAACGTTTGTTTAATAGTTAAGTTCTAAATACGTGGTGTAGTTTTGGCGATGATTGGCGTTCTTAGTCGAGAATTTTGAATAATACTTTACGAATATTTACAGATGTATATCTTTTTTAGTCTTAAGTATCGTCTGTTATTAATTGTTGAAGTTAACTCTTACTGGCTTAACAACCCTCACAGCTCAAGCATCTTAAACTAATATAACAACAATACTAAGATCTAAGAAAGTTGACATTTTCGCGAGACGATTGAACGTTTTGCAGAAGTTGTATGCACTTTAGGGTGACTTTGGAATATTTTGGCATATTTTAGTACTAATTTTGCACATTTTGGCGGTAAAATACACAAATGAAGGGAGTGAAGCGGTTCTCCATAGCAGGAATGTTTTAGATTTTGGCTAAAACTACGAGCATTTTGGCGCGAAAACTACACATTTTGGGGGGAATGTTGCATATTTTGGCGCGAGAGCTACACAGTTTGGCCGGAATTTTACACATTTTAACGAGTATTTTGCATATTTTGGAGGGAACTGTGTCGTGTTCTAAATTCTCGATAATTATTATATTAAACGGTTTTTTTTAGCGCCCCCCCCCCCCCTGGCCAGGTGTGTTAATGAGGTATTATCCCCACGAATATATGAAAGTACAGTCATGCATATATAGCAGCCTCGGGTGTGAGAACTGGGTCTCTCTCTCTCTCTCTCTGAACTACAGTATAAACTCCCTTTCTCTCATCCTTCTTTATCTCCTTTTTTCCCCACATATCCGTCCTTACTCTTCCTCTCTCCCACACTCTTCCTCATTCTCACTCTGCTTTACTCTTATAGATGCCCTTACTTTGCCACTCTCCCCCTCACACCTCTCCCCCTTACACCTCTCCCCCTCACACCTCTCCCCCTCACACCTCTCCCCCTCACACCCTCACTCTTCTTCAGACTCTCACTCACTCTCTCACCAGTCATGATCATCAGCCTCAGGACAGATTCTGAAAACCCGGGAAAATAAGAGAGATATTTCCATTTTTCTTGTTATTGTTTTCTGAAATATAAAATTGTTTCTACATAAATGCAAAATTTCTCACCAAAGTATCCAAAATTTTCCGCCAAATTAAAAAAAAAAATCAGCAAAATTTAAAAAAAAATCTCGCCGAATTGTGTATAAAAATTCCCGGCAATATTCAGTATTTCCAGATGAAATGAATACAAATTTCCCGCGTTTTCCGTTTATTTAATAGTCAGGTCCTACAGCTTTGATCACAACACACACTGACCTGTAGTGTGAGTGCGCTTCTCTCCCTCACTCTATCTCTTCCTCATCATCTCACTCACTCACTATTGCCCTAGGCTTCAGGACAGCTGAGAGCTCCTGAAAGTCTGGGAGACGGGATAGATTTCCCGCTTTTTCCTTTTATTTAATACTAAGGTCCCGGTGCTTTGATCTGTGTGTGTGTGTAATAATAATAATAATATAATAATTAAGGGTTTATTGAAAGAGCATGGCAGCCTTGAAGGCTGAAAATATACAGTTACATAATTGGGGAATGGGTCTCTTGATTTACAAATAATATACAAGTAACATAAGTGAGACAAATATGATATATAATAACTAGGTGGGGAGAAGCTCAAACTACAGGGCATTTCAACATAGTGACAGTGCAAAAAGTAAGATTGATTGGGAGTGAATACACTGTGTGTGTGTGTGTGTGTGTGTGTACCCTCAGGTGCTTCTGGGAGAGTGAAGATCAAGCTACCACTCCCTCTCAACTATACTCTCTCTTCTTAGACTCCTTTCACTCCCGTAGCCTCTCCCACCACCAACCTTCCATTCACCCACATTTCTCTCCCACAAACACCCGTGTTCAACTGACTCACACAAGTACACCCTTTTAGTAGTATAAGTCCCTCCTCCTTCTCTTCACTTCTACCGTCCCACTTATTTTCTCCCTGTCTTCCATCCTCCTACCCTCCCTGTCCATCCTCCATCCTCCTACCCTCCCTCTTTCTCTTCCCCCCCCCCCACTCTCACACAAGTACCGGTGTACAAGGGCCCTGACAAGAGTGTACTTGTACACTAGTACAGTTCTCTGGGTCAGCTGGGATCAAATACTTGGTTATTTTTAATATTGTTAGAGGAAAACACTGAGTATTTGGGTGGAAAAATTCTCATGTTTTGGCGGAAAATCCTTTACACCTTTTGAGCAACATTCTGCATATTTAGGTGTGGTATATTTTTCACAGTCATGAGGCTTTTTTCTGTATCGTGCTGGGAAATTCTACATATTTTGGCGGGAAATACTGCCTAGTTTGGCGGGAAAATGTTCATATATCTTGCCGGAAAGTTCTGTACATATTTTTGAGAACAACCTTGACTTATTACTGCGGAAACTTCTGCACATTCTTTCGGGAAATATTAATATGCTTTGGCGGGGAAATTCTGCACATTCTGGCGGGAAATTCTGCACATGTTGGCGGAAAATATTTACATGTTTTGGCGGGAAATCTTGCTCAGTTTGGCGGGCTATTCTGGGTATTTTGGGGGGACGTATATATGTGTTGGCGGGAAAATAAAAGAAAAATACGGGTAATTTATACTTTTTACCGAGTGTTTCAGCGGCTCTAACCTGTCCTGAAGCGGAGGGTGATGACGTCAGGGATGGGGCGGGGGAGGGGAAATGGGAGGGAGGGAGAGTAAAGAAGAGAAAGTGAATGGGATGAAAGGAGAGTGACGGGGAGGAAATAGGATAGAGGGAGAGAGAGGGGGGAATAGGAGAACGGGAGAGGAAATGGGAGGGAGGAAAAGTGAAGAGAAGGGAGGCTGATTGAAGGAGAGGAAATGGGAGATAGGTTTAGTGAGAAAGAGAGAGGGGGGGGGAGGGGGAGAAGTGACGGAGAAAGGGAAGAGTGGAGAGGAGGTAAGGAGAGGAAGGGAGGGAGGATAATAGGGAAAGGAAAGGCGGGAGAAAGAAAGATATAAGGCTAGAAAGACGTAGATGGATAAACACATAAAGAGACAGATGGAAAAATTGATGAGACAAATAGATATAGACAGACGGACAGATAGATGGATAATAGACGGGTAGATAAAGGAATGAACTGATGGGTAAACAAACGGATTGATTAATAAACAGAGAGATGAGAAAAAATAATAACAAACAAACAGACAGAAACTATATCAGTAGACTGTTAATCCAGTGAGAGAGGGAAATAGATAGATAAGTAGATTGATAAAGATAGATAGATAAAGAGAAATACTGATTGATAGATAGATAGAGCGAGAGAACCATCTATTTGCTCACCTTCAACTTTAATCAACCTAGATTGATCACCTGCCCAATCTCAGTCGGAGGCTTCAATCAGGAGGCAGGCGGAAGGAGGAACTGTGGAGGAGGAATTAGACAAAGGAAGCAAAGAGGGAGTGGAAGAGAGAAGGATTAGAAGGAAGGAAGGATGGTTTTGGAGGAAGGGTTAGAAGGTGGAGAAAATAGTGGTGTTTTGCCTGTCTAACATAAGAATGAAAGGTAATGTTATCTTATCTTGTACAACTATCACGTTAACATGCACAGTAACTTCAACCTTTGTCATGTTATTTATATCTGAATACTGTACAGACTATATCAAAAGTTTACTTACATGGACATATCTGGACATTTTTAGTCACCCTCTGGCATCAACTACTTGAGGGTCATGTAGTTTAAGGGGGGGGGGGGTGATTAACGTCTATTAACGGTCCTTTAGATTTTTGTAGTTGTATTTATATCCTCACTCACAAACTACAGTAACTCTCCATCTTCCTCACTCACAAACTACAGTAACTCTCGATCTTCCTCACTCACAAACTACAGTAACTCTCGATCTTCCTCACTCACAAACTACAGTAACTCTCGATCTTCCTCACTCACAAACTACAGTAACTCTCGATCTTCCTCACTCACAAACTACAGTAACTCTCCATCTTCCTCACTCACAAACTACAGTAACTCTCCATCTTCCTCACTCACAAACTACAGTAACTCTCCATCTTCCTCACTCACAAACTACAGTAACTCTCCATCTTCCTCACTCACAAACTACAGTAACTCTCCATCTTCCTCACTCACAAACTACAGTAACTCTCGATCTTCCTCACTCACAAACTACAGTAACTCTCCATCTTCCTCACTCACAAACTACAGTAACTCTCCATCTTCCTCACTCACAAACTACAGTAACTCTCCATCTTCCTCACTCACAAACTACAGTAACTCTCGATCTTCCTCACTCACAAACTACAGTAACTCTCGATCTTCCTCACTCACAAACTACAGTAACTCTCCATCTTCCTCACTCACAAACTACAGTAACTCTCGATCTTCCTCACTCACAAACTACAGTAACTCTCCATCTTCCTCACCCACAAACTACAGTAACTCTCCATCTTCCTCACTCACAAACTACAGTAACTCTCCATCTTCCTCACTCACAAACTACAGTAACTCTCCATCTTCCTCACTCACAAACTACAGTAACTCTCGATCTTCCTCACTCACAAACTACAGTAACTCTCCATCTTCCTCACTCACAAACTACAGTAACTCTCGATCTTCCTCACTCACAAACTACAGTAACTCTCCATCTTCCTCACTCACAAACTACAGTAACTCTCCATCTTCCTCACTCACAAACTACAGTAACTCTCCATCTTCCTCACTCACAAACTACAGTAACTCTCCATCTTCCTCACTCACAAACTACAGTAACTCTCGATCTTCCTCACTCACAAACTACAGTAACTCCATCTTCCTCACTCACAAACTACAGTAACTCTTGATCTTCCTCACTCACAAACTACAGTAACTCTCCATCTTCCTCACTCACAAACTACAGTAACTCTCCATCTTCCTCACTCACAAACTACAGTAACTCTCCATCTTCCTCACTCACAAACTACAGTAAACTCTCCATCTTCCTCACTCACAAACTACAGTAACTCTCCATCTTCCTCACTCACAAACTACAGTAACTCTCCATCTTCCTCACTCACAAACTACAGTAACTCTCCATCTTCCTCACTCACAAACTACAGTAACTCTCCATCTTCCTCACTCACAAACTACAGTAACTCTCCATCTTCCTCACTCACAAACTACAGTAACTCTCCATCTTCCTCACTCACAAACTACAGTAACTCTCCATCTTCCTCACTCACAAACTACAGTAACTCTCCATCTTCCTCACTCACAAACTACAGTAACTCTCCATCTTCCTCACTCACAAACTACAGTAACTCTCGATCTTCCTCACTCACAAACTACAGTAACTCTCGATCTTCCTCACTCACAAACTACAGTAACTCTCCATCTTCCTCACTCACAAACTACAGTAACTCTCGATCTTCCTCACTCACAAACTACAGTAACTCTCCATCTTCCTCACCCACAAACTACAGTAACTCTCCATCTTCCTCACTCACAAACTACAGTAACTCTCCATCTTCCTCACTCACAAACTACAGTAACTCTCCATCTTCCTCACTCACAAACTACAGTAACTCTCGATCTTCCTCACTCACAAACTACAGTAACTCTCCATCTTCCTCACTCACAAACTACAGTAACTCTCGATCTTCCTCACTCACAAACTACAGTAACTCTCCATCTTCCTCACTCACAAACTACAGTAACTCTCCATCTTCCTCACTCACAAACTACAGTAACTCTCCATCTTCCTCACTCACAAACTACAGTAACTCTCCATCTTCCTCACTCACAAACTACAGTAACTCTCGATCTTCTCACTCACAACTACAGTAACCATCTTCCTCACTCACAAACTACAGTAACTCTTGATCTTCCTCACTCACAAACTACAGTAACTCTCCATCTTCCTCACTCACAAACTACAGTAACTCTCCATCTTCCTCACTCACAAACTACAGTAACTCTCCATCTTCCTCACTCACAAACTACAGTAACTCTCCATCTTCCTCACTCACAAACTACAGTAACTCTCCATCTTCCTCACTCACAAACTACAGTAACTCTCCATCTTCCTCACTCACAAACTACAGTAACTCTCCATCTTCCTCACTCACAAACTACAGTAACTCTCCATCTTCCTCACTCACAAACTACAGTAACTCTCCATCTTCCTCACTCACAAACTACAGTAACTCTCCATCTTCCTCACTCACAAACTACAGTAACTCTCGATCTTCCTCACTCACAAACTACAGTAACTCTCCATCTTCCTCACTCACAAACTACAGTAACTCTCGATCTTCCTCACTCACAAACTACAGTAACTCTCGATCTTCCTCACTCACAAACTACAGTAACTCTCCATCTTCCTCACTCACAAACTATCATGATTCAAACCTGGTAATGCATCATGCCAGTATTTCCTGATCCTGTGTTACATGTTGGATTTACGTTATATTTTGGTTAGTCTGTAGTTCTCGAGTCCATTTTGTAATTAATTAGAGATCAGTTGACAGCGTATTAATGCATTTTTATTTGAAGTATTGAATGTGAGGGGATTAATTAGGTGGTAGAGTATATACTGTAGATAATAAATAAATAGATGGTATTAGGCATAGAGGGAGTAATAATGAAGAGGAGGGGGGGAGGAGGAAGAGGAGAGTAAGGAAAAAGAGAAGGAAGGGAAACAATAAGGAGGAGGAGGAGGAGGAGGTCTCGTGGGGCTTCTTGTTCAGGAGGTGAAGTGTAATGTTCGTATCAAAGAGGAATAGATAGATAGAGCTAAAAAATTATATATCTCCGGTCACTGTAAAGGCCCGGCCGAGTGTCACCTGACCAAACTGACATCCCGGTTTAAGTTCTGAATCCTGAGGTACTGCGTTAAGGATAGTCTTGTATTTTTAATAGATCAGTTGTAGACTAAATTAGGTAATACCCATCGTGATATAATTTGATTAGTATAGGTTTAATTATTTTTATTATCATTGTTATTATTACGATATTATTATTATTATTATTATTAGTTTTTGTTGTTGTCGTAGTGTTATTTAAATGACTTCCATCGGTTTCCAATACACATAAATGAGCCGGAAGTTCAATAATTAAATGAGCCGGAAATTCAATAATGTGAGGACAGGTTTACTGATAATTAATTGATAGTGTTGTTATTACACCTTCATTTGGTGTCTCTAGTTACCTGTAGTGTGTGTGTGTGTGTGTGTGTGTGTGTGTGTGAGCAATTGAAGATAAAGATATAGGAGAAGATGAAATAGAAGGAAGAGAAGGAGACGCAATAGAAAAAGAAGAAAAGATGAGAAGCGGAAACAGCAAAAGATGTGAGACGAAATTAGACGGACGGAGATAGCTCGAAAGATAGATAAAGATAAGAAATTATGTGTAAATTAAAAAACCCAAATTATACCCGTAGCCACAAGACAACCAGGCAAACTGAAAGAACAAAACGCAGGAAGAAAAAGGGAAGAAAAAGAATAATAATAAGAAGGCGGCGACATGAGTGGAGCCACCAGGTATGAGAGATAATGGTGGAAAGAAAGAAACTGTGATAAAGCAGTGTGGAGGACAATGGGAGGAGACAATGGTGTGGAGAGTTGAAGAGGACGCGTGAATCATGGTGTGTCGTGACCATCCTGTCTCACCTCTAACCCCCCCCCCCCCACCCTCCCTTCTCTCTCTTTCGTTTCTTTCACTCCTTCCCTCCTTTATCACCCCCTCCTTAACCTTCATTTCCTCCCTCCTTCCCTTTCCCCCTCTCCTTCAACCCTTTTCTCTCTTATCCCTCCCTCTCCATCCTCCTCCTCCTCTCTTCTCTCTCCTGTTCCCCCTTTTCCTTTACCCTTCTCTCTTTCCTTCTTTCTCTATTATCCCTGCTCAATCCTTACTCCTTTCTTCTCCCATCCCTCCCTCTCTCCTTCCCTTTCTTTTTCTTCCATCACCTCTTCTCTCTCCCTTTCATCCGTCTTCCCCTCTCCCTCTCACATCCCTGTTCTCTCCCTCTCAACAATAACGTATGTGACCGTCTACTACCATCCCCCTCTCTTCTATAACCTGTTGTGTGTGAAACAACCATTAATCCACCATTGTCTACCATTCCTCCACCTGAGAGCTACCATAGGGTCACTTTTAGAGCCACCATAGACCCGCCATAGTTTTACCTCTAATTGCCATAATCAATTCAGAGCTACCATATATTTACCTTAGAGCTGTTATTGAGTCACTGTAGCTACCATAAAACTACCATAGAGCCACCATAGAGTTACTATAATGTCACCATAGTGCTACATTAGACCATCCATTTTCTCTAAAAAATTATGAGCAAATATTTTGTTACTCTCCCACCATAGAGCCACCATTACGCCGTCCCCCTACACAATACACCCGCCATCTCTGACCCCCCGGAAGGGAAGAGTGAGCAACATATATCTGTTCGGAATCTCATTGTGCTTCAGAGGGAGCGTGAAAGGGGGTGTGGGAGAGTGAGAGAGAGTGTGGGAGAGTGAGAGAGGGTGTGGGAGAGTGAGAGAGGGTGTGGGAGAATGAAAGAGGGTGTGGGAGAATGAGAGAGGGTGTGGGAGAGTGAAAGGGGGTGTGGGAGAGTGAGAGAGTGAAAGGGGGTGTGGGAGAGTGAAAGGGGGCGTGGGAGAGTGAGAGAGGGTGTGGGAGAGTGAGAGAGGGTGTGGGAGATTGGAAGAGGGTGTGGGAGAGTGAGAGAGTGAAAGGGGGTGTGGGAGAGTGAAAGGGGGCGTGGGAGAGTGAGAGAGGGTGTGGGAGAGTGAGAGAGGGTGTGGGAGATTGGAAGAGGGTGTGGCACAGTGTGGGGAATGTGAGAAAGTGTGGGACTGTGGGGTGGGGTTAGAGTGAGGGAGAGTGTGGAAGAGTGTGAGAGGGTGTGGAAGAGTGAGGGAGAGGGTATGGAAGAGAGAGAGAGGGTGTGGAAGAGTGAGGGAGTGTATGAGTTAGGAAGGAAGAAGAGTGTGGGAGAGGGAGACTTTCTCTCTCTGTTCCACATAAGAGAGAGTATGTGTGTATATGTTGTTCTTTCCCGTTATTTTGTCTGTGTTTACCTGTCTGCCGAGGTGCGAAGTTATTGGTCTTTTTCCTCTACTCGTCTGACTCTTACTTCGTTTATTACTTTCTTCTTCTACTCACACTTTGTTTATTCTCTCTCTCGCTCTCAGAGTACACTTCAGCCTTTGAGTATATTTTGGAACATATTTCCTCCGTCGTATATATTTTTTGTGATAAAGACCGTCAGTGTATCAATATATTTACCTCAAGAATGTATTTTAGAACATATGTTTGAGGAAACGCTTCAGTGGGTGGATATTTTCAGGATATATTTCAGTCCAATCGTGTTTGAGAATATATTTGGGGATATTTTTCAGTCCTTGAATGTATGACAACACAGTATATATCGGGATATATTTTAAGGGATGAATATGTTTCAGGAATGAAGTATATTTCTGAGGGCAAATATGTTTCAGGCGATATTTTAGGATATGCTTCAGGAATGATTCTAGAATATACTTCAGGTGGTGAATATATTTTATCATATAGTTCAGGGAATGTTTCGGGAGGGGGGTGAATATATTTCAGGTATCCCCCCTATAATCTGGTGGTCGGGAGGGGGAGCGGGGTGAGGTAGGGTCGCGGGGTTAAATGTTTTTTACTGTTTTTATAATCCCCGGCTTCACTGTGTTTAGTTTTGACCACAATTCAGGAGAGGGACTTAGTAGTCGCTTTTGTATGTGTGCTTGCTTGTTGTTTGTTCTTGGTGCTCTCTTACGTTTTCATTGTGGATTTTCATAAAATATATATACATATATATATATATATATCTATGTATATATATATATATATATATATATATATATATATATATATATATATATATATATATATATATATATATATATGAACTGTACTAATAAAGGAAAGTTCTTGTGCACCAATATTGACCAATCTCGGGGGATTTCTTACTCCAGTGCTGACCACTCACAGAAGAACACACACTCGTCCAGGCCCGGGCAGTGACCAATGACCGAAGGACTCTTGTTCCCGCGGTGACCAATCAGAGAAGGGCTCTTGTGCCCGCGGCGACCAATCAGAGAAGGACTCTTGTGTCAGCAGTGGCCAATCAGAGAGGGACTCCCAGTGTGTGCTAGGACTGACCCGTCCAGTCTATTAAATGGTTGTTTCAATTCTGACTGTAATTTGAAATGCTGCCGAAATCCCCTCTAGTCCTGGGTATGGAAGGGAGGGGAGACGAGAGAGAGAGGGAAAGGGGATAAAGGGAGAGGATAAAGAGAAGAGAGAGAGGGAAAAGGGGATAAAAGGGAGAGGATAAAGATAAGAGAGAGAATGTGGAAAGGGTATACTATAAAGGGTGTAGAATTGTGGGGGGAAGAGGAGGTTGGAGGGAAGGCGTGGTGAAGGGCGGGGAAGGGGTAAGGGAGGGCGAGAGATGACAAGAGAGGGCAGTGGAAGGGTACTGAGGGGTAAGGGGGGCAGGGGAGGGGTAAAGGAAGGGTGTGTACAAGGGGCTAAGGTCGTGTTCAATTTACCAGGGGCGCCGCCCTTTTAAAACTCCTAGTACGTAATTGCTTTTAAATCCGGCCGTCATTTAAATTTTCCCAGGTCACCTAAAGTTACTTTTTATTTTTTTAGCTGTTGACTTAAAGCTGTAAAATATATGGTGTGGTAAATTTTAGATGCGTGTGTCTGAAGATGGCTTTTAAAGAGCTCTCGTACCTTTAAAATTAGCTCAGATATAAAACTCGTTTGTGATGACTTGGTACTGTATATTTGTTTTAAAGGTCTTGCGAAACTTCAAGCTACGGCTTCATAAGCTTTGCCGCGTACGTTTGAAGGTGCATGACGCTTATTATTGTATGGATTAGCCAATCAAATGACAAGGATTAGATGAGTAAACCAAACATAGACACTGGTACTCAACTGGGGTTGTTATCGCACGCTATGATTTCATCTGTAACGCAAGAGGTAAATTAACTTAATGATCATCTTACATGAGTTGATTAATATTAATGAGCTCAGTCATGACACTCAAGGTTACTTCAAGAGATAAGGTTAGTGTGCATGAGGCTCCTCGTTATAGTTGTGCCACCAGGTAACCACCAGGTAAAAAATAGGCTATCGTACATAAGGGAGTGTGTTATCGTATACAAGATTTTCAGTCTTAACACACTAAAGGTTACTTTTTACTGGAAGACATGATTCATTGTGCGTCCGGCAGCCAGTTGTGGTACACAGGGGAGTAATTAACTTTTCGCGCCCAAAAGGCCAAGTTATCGTACTCAAGGGGGCGTTATTCATAATATAAAGAGGTTACGGTACACTGGGGGTGTTGCTCATAATACTAAAGGGTTTCCCAGCGCTAGAAGGTATTTATAATGCTAAGAAATACATTATATATTAGGGTGAAGGTAATAATTCCTGCAAAGTATTATTGGACAGAACATTAAGGTAGTGTCTCTTTAGTAATGTCCACACGGCTGTCATATATGTTTAATGAAAGTATCGTATGAATGGGAACTTCTTTAAATGTACTCAGGAATAACAACATAGGTAAGAGTAATCACAAAATATTTTAATAACCCTTGTTGCAGATGTGATAACTCATCATTAAACAGACTTGAATGATGTAAATTACTGTGATCATGCAGTGCTTATTAGATGACCAGGGACCTAATACATACCAGGGGAAAATATCCTCATGTTCTTAGGACGACAAACCTTTGTCCAGAGTTGGTGTCAGTGTCAGTGTCACCAAGAATGATTTTTAGCTGAAAATTTTGTTGACTTGATAATGTGTCTTGGTGTAGTAGCTCTGTTATCTACTTACAAGTCTGGCATAATTTAGGGAAAACAACAAACTTAATCCCTGTTTGGCGAAATGAATGTGTTTTAAAGCTTAGTCTGGCGATAATGCCTAATTAGTGAGATTGTAAACACGCCCCCCCCCACAACAATTAGGCAATGTTTTCCAGTTAATCATAATGGTGGAGTAGTATTATACACTGTGTCTCTGTATCTGATGTATATATCCGTGTAACTCTTCGTTGTTTATGTCTTTTGTTTTAACTGTTAGCCGCGTTAATTGGGCTCACTGCTTTTGTGATATTTTTTTTAATTATTCGTACTTTTGTTTTCCTTGTATTGACTATTGTGATTTTTTTTATATTTATTATCATTTTTTTTCATCTTATTTTAGCCATATTGTCATCATCATTATATTTTCTCGTATTATTATAGTTATTATCATTATTGTTGTTTTTATTATTATCTTCATCATTATTATTATTAACTTATTCATTACGGTATATAGAAAAAGTCATTAGTAGTATATATTTAAGTTTTATTTCCCGGTTGACTAGAGAATATATCCACGTTGATCCTGGGAGAAGATATAATACTCTACACATACAAAAATAGTTTATCACAGTGACTCCAGTCTTACACCTATAGCTGGCGACCTGCACCTTACTGTTACCTCTTGACACATGCTTTCTACCAAATGACACCTGCCTGATCCTTCTTAACACTTGTGCAACCTACCACTTGACACCCGCTTGATTCGTCTTAACACCTGTGCTACCTACCACTTGACACCTGTGTTACCACTTTACTCCTGGTTGATTCTTCTTAACACCTGTGCTACCTACCACTTGACACCCGCTTGATTCTTCTTAACACCTGTGCTACCTACCATTTGACACCCGCTTGATTCGTCTTAACACCTGTGCTACCTACCACTTGACACCTGTGTTACCACTTTACTCCTGGTTGATCCTTCTTGACGCCTGTGCTACCACTTGACACTTGGTTGATCCTCCTTGACACTTGCTGGCTTCCTCTTGACACCTGTGCTACCACTTAACACTTGCTTGATTCTTCTTGACACTTGCTGGCTTCCTCTTGACACCTGTGCTACCACTTGGCACATGCGTGATCCTCCTTGACACCTGTGCTACCACTTTACTCCTGGTTGATCCTCCTTGTTCCCTATTGACACCTGCCAACTCATTCTTGTCCCCTGCCAGCTTCTTAGCGGTTGTTCGCAGGTAGGTTATAACCGCCTTAAGAGAGCTAATAGTAATTCGTGACGGTTCATGACAATTTACAGGCTGGTTATGACAGCTGACATTGTTCATGAGTTTACAGGTTTAAGAGAGCCTGTAGCCAACTGCTTATTATAAACAGGTCAGTGCAGGTTAAATGCTCCCTTACAGTGTGAAATACATGTTACAGGATGCCATATATACCTGTTACAGGCTACAGTACATATTACAGGCATGGTACATCCTGTCACTCACACATATTACATGCTGATAGCCAGAGTGCAGCTCATATCACAGGCTGTCATACACATTACCACATTACAGGCTATCATACATGTTATAGACTGTCACAGTCAGGGGTGTAGGATGCAGGCCGCCACAACCTGCCCCACAGCTTCTAGGTTCCTGAGGAGGAGCTAACACTATCTCTACCTTCATATTGAGGTGACCTGGATGACCTATATACACTGAGGTGAAGGTGGAGGGTGAGGTGGGGGTGAAGGGTGAGGTGGGGGTGAAGGGTGAGGTGGGGATGGAGGACGAGGTGGTGGTGGAGGGTGAGGTGGGGATGGAGGGTGAGGTGAGGGTGAAGGGTGAGGTGGGGATGGAGGGTGAGGTGGGGATGGAGGGTGAGGTGAGGGTGAAGGGTGAGGTGGGGATGGAGGATGAGGGTAAGATCAGGGTGGGTTCAAGGGATCATGGTAGTGCTTTGGAAAGAATGTTAGTTTATGAGGATAGGAATGTCAGGGGATGTGGGTGTTTGGGGGCGGGGTGTAATATAGTGCGGATGTACGGTAAAGGGGACCTCAAGCTCGGGGTGATATGTTGGGGTGTGGTGTGGGTGGGTGGAGGTGTAGTGTGTGGGTGAGTGGAGGTGTAGTGTGGGTGAGTGGAGGTGTGGTGTGGGTGGATGGAGGTGTAGTGTGTGGGTGAGTGGAGGTGTAGTGTGGGTGAGTGGAGGTGTGGTGTGGGTGGGTGGAGGTGTAGTGTGTGGGTGAGTGGAGGTGTAGTGTGGGTGAGTGGAGGTGTGGTGTGGGTGGGTGGAGGTGTAGTGTGTGGGTGAGTGGAGGTGTAGTGTGGGTGAGTGGAGGTGTGGTGTGTGGGTGATTGGAGGTGTAGTGTGGGTGAGTGGAGGTGTGGTGTGGGTGGGTGGAGGTGTAGTGTGTGGGTGAGTGGAGGTGTAGTGTGTGGGTGGGTGAGGGGAGTGTGAAGGTGTTGGAGGGGGTGAAGTAAGAGATAGGGGATGGTAGTGATGGTGTGTGGATGTGAGAGAATAGACCCCCT
The DNA here is from genome assembly GCA_958450375.1 of Homarus gammarus. Lineage (NCBI taxonomy): Eukaryota > Metazoa > Arthropoda > Malacostraca > Decapoda > Nephropidae > Homarus > Homarus gammarus. The sequence goes on along the minus strand of CAUDMG010002356.1, from coordinate 219,121 downwards.
CCCCCTTGTCATGATGAGGTGTGGAGGTAAACACAAAACCTCCAGGTATGGTAAACTGCCTCAAAGTGACGTCACAGTATCTGGGGGTCGAGGTAACGTGGAGGTCGTCCTGGAGGCCTCACACACCTCTTGGAGATCGCTGGAAGACGCCACTCGTCGCACCTTGGCTGCAGCTGTTGCTGGAGTCTCCTGGGAAGGGGAGGACGTGTCATCAACATCCAGGGGGGAATAGCCGTAGCAACTGACGCTCATGCTGCTGCCCACAAGCTTACTGAGCAGCCCTGAGCGTGACCCTGCCTGGCCCTTCACCTCGCTGCTCAGGGATGTGCTGCTCAGACGCATTAAGTCTTCCCCCTGCTGCTGCGACTCGCGAGGGTCCGCAGTCTCCTCCCCCTCTTCCTCGCCCGACGAGCAGTAGTCCAGCACCACGGCCGAGTCCGGGGTTACATCCGGCTGGTGGCTGGGTGAGGAGGGGGGAGAGGTGGGGGTTTTGTGGGCGTGGCTGTGGGTGTGTGTGGGGTTGGAGTGTGCATAATGGGTGGAGGTAAGGGGGAGAGTTAGCAGGTGGTGGTGTCGCCGTGGTCGCTGGCAGGGGAAGGGGAGTGACCCCTGGCTGACGCCGTCGTTAGAGGAGGACACGTCGGTCAGGTAGTCCACGTGGATCTCTGACAGGGACGAACACGTGCTGGGTTCTAGTACGCCGCTGAGAGCGTCCGAGGGCTGACACACCCTGATGTCCTGGGTCAGCTGGCGACCTGTGTGGACGCCTACTAGCGGTTCGCGACGACTGCCGAGCGTGGAATAATGACGACGCGGGGAGTTGGCGTGGGGCGTGGCGTACATGTTACTACTGCCGGAGACGCTTCCAGAATGGTGGTGGTAGTAGGGCGCCACCTCGTAGTCGTCGTAATTGCAAACGTCGTACCTGCTGGCGGAGGACGCCGGCAGAGTGAGGTGATGTTGGGTGGGGGAGACGGGACGCAACTGGCCCATTCTGCTCCCCGCCCGCCGCCCACGGGCGGTATGAGACCTGATCGGCTTCCTGATGGGCGAACGCTCGGGGGAGGACACGCTGGTGACGGGGCCGCAGTAGTACCTGGTGGAGGGCAATGTCTGGCTGCTGTAGTTGTGATGTGTCTTGATGTACGGCGACGCAGACGACTTCGCGTTACGCAGGTTGAGGGACGACTGGTTGAACACGTCGTCCATTGCCTGCTCTGGGTCCACTTGGGTACGGAACCTGACGAAGCCGCTGTCGTTGACCAACATGGAGGGCGGCCGGAAGGTGGTAGCTGACTGTGTTCTCTCGCGATTCCAGAGGAGCTGGAAGTCTGACGTGACGGAGTGGAGGTTGGTGTTGTGGTCGGGCTGGTCGGGCGAGGCCCAGTCGAGGGGCGGCCGCTTGACGGTATGGTCGAGGGTGTGGTGGGCGGGCCGCAGGGTGAAGCTGCCCAGGATGTGCTGCTTTTCCGAGCTGGCAGGGAACACGTTGGCACTACGCCCGCCCTTCACCACCCGTGCTTCCCGTCCACAGCTGGTTAACACGGAGAAGATGTGTGTGTCGTGGCGGGCGTGGGCGGGGCGCCCCTGGGCCAGCAGCCCTGCCGCCGTCACCACCGCCACGCCCACCACCAGCTCCAGCCCCCGGGCCAGGCTCACGCGGGTCCACCAAGCCCACACATGGGCGGCGGGGGTGAGGGGCGCTACCAATATGTAAAGCTGCAACATGGCCAACACTATTTGGGCCACACTGGCCACCAGGGCCAGGCGGGCGCCACGTTGGAGGCCAGAATTTTGGGTGGCTCCCCCGCCCCATCGTGTAACCCTTGCTAGCAGCTGACCCCGTTCACCCCCTGCCCACGTCTCCGCCCGCCAACCAGCCCACACCCCACCACCTCCCACTCCACCTCCCCAAGTGGCCGTCACGGCCCGGGCCACCACCCGCAAGGGGAGAGCGTACTTCACTAGCAGGTGGGCGGCCAAGTGGGCGGTGATGGATACGGACAGATGCAGTGCCGTCATGAGGGTGAGTACAAGGGTGGCGTGTGGACGTGTGGGCCGTGAGTGACCCCCTGCCCGTGCCAACACCACCACAAGCACCGCCAGCGCTGCAGTCAAACAAGGCCAGCTGGTCTCCTCCACCGCCGCCGCTGCAGCCTCGGGAAGGCGGCGCTCCACGCCGTAGGGATCATGGAACAAGTGGAGACTTCTGAGGGCGGCGGCCAGGAACACCAGTGTGTGGATACCCAGGTAGTGTGGGCGGGGCAGCACCACGCCCGAGGTGGATCGAACCATGCAGCAGAGGGCAGCAGCAGCCAGCAGGGCCAACAGACCTGCAGACACGTACACGTGCACCCACCAGGCGGCCCCCAGCCACCACCGCACCTCAGACATATCCACTATAAGAGGCGTCGTCTCTCTCTCCCCCCAGCCCCTCACACCCTCCTCCGTGGTGGCGATGGTGGTGGCCGCGGGCACTGTGGCTGTATCGTCCATCAGGATGGTGGCCTGGGATGGTCGTGGTGGCGCCTCCCCGTCGTCACTGACGTTGGTGGCGTCGTGGAGGACGTAGGAGACCTCCCCTCCTGCTGCTGTAGACACCACAGTGTTGTGTGGTAGTCCCACTACCTCCACCCCTCCATCCTCCATTGCCCAGGGCCTGTATTCCTCCCTGGGGGTAGTGGTGGGGGTCGTGGGGGTAGTGCTGGTGGTAGTAGTGGTGGTGGTGGTTGTGGGTGGGACAGGTGATGTGGAGTTTGGACCCTGGGTCGGGGCGCCGTAGGCCACGCCCCTGAAGATGGCGGCTATCTCGCTCTCCCTGGTGGAGGCACTGCGGCGGGGGAGCGGCGGACGCTCCCCCAGCTTGGTCAGGAGCGTGCTGGGGACCGCCCCTGACCTGAGAGCTGCCGACGAGGACAACAACACCCCAGGGTCGCTCCTCAGTGACAAGAAGGCCGGCGCGAGGAGCCCAAACTGTCCTGAGACTACAGGGGTTAACCACAACCACGCTGTCACCACCGCCCACCACATGTGTGTAGGGGAAGGTGGGCGTGGGGTCACCACGTAGACGCTAGCAGACGTCATCGAAAGTCACACTCAGCATCAGAGGTCGTAAGACAAGGAGAACCTGAGGAAAGAGAAATAAACTTCATTACTTCCCTTGTGACACACATCACACCTGTCTGTCAGCCCTACACATTGCCCACTCTGGCTCAGGCAGCTGCTAATCCCAAACACGGAGTAAAATGTTTTACTGAAGAACTAAATATAATAATAAGATAGTGACTAGTATATCAACACTTGAAACTTAGAGGATGATAAATGACGCTAGCGTGTACACACACAAAACAATCGATGGTTCACAGTTGTCTCATATAATCACAACACTCCTCGCTATGATAAATTTGTACTAGAAGCTTGTGGTCACCTAGCAATGTGTTGGTCCAGCTTTTGATTATTATTTTCAGTGAAGCTTAAAGTATTAATATTATGGATAACCTGAAGATAAACTCCCCCAGCTTATTTTACCTGATTAAACACCCTAACCTAACCCAATGCAGGTGAGGTTAGGTTAGAATTAGGCTGGTTCGGCTTAAGGTGGAATAAGCTGTGGGTTAATCTTTAAGTTATCCAATATCATGCATAAATACTCGTACACGTAATCGAAGGGTAGTGTGTATTATTATTGTTGTTATTGCATGTAGATAGCTGCTGCACATCAGTTTCAAGTTTATTTAACTAACACTTGAGAGCGTGTCAACCTATGCAGGGTAATACCTCTTTCAAAATTTGCTTGTGACGTTTGACCTTTTGGCCCCCAGTGGTGTAGTACAAGTGTAAACGTGGTAGGTGTGACTGTGACCCTCCTGCAGGACACACGCTGCTACACTCACCCTCCTCTGACACCTTGGCTACATTATTCTCATTTATCTTGAGTATTGTTTATGTTTGTTTATTATTTTTATGCTTTTTTTTCATAAAAAGAGAGATGGGGAGGAAGATAACAAGACAAGGAGACTTAGAGTGAGCTACGTTATAATTAACTTATACTCGTATATACAGCAAATAAAAAAAATGAAAATGAAAAAATCGTAATGTCTTTTTTTTTATCGAGACAGAGGAAGACCGTGGGCCACCAGAACTCTAGTACAGACGACGTAACTGTCCTGAGTCTGAACAAGTTGGGCCAGTTAGCTTATAGATATAATCCTGCCTTGATTAATACCACCACACAATGTTGTCTACACCACTGGCGGCGTCTCTACACTACACACACACACACACACATATATATATATATATCAGTATCACTGGGGTATCAGCATATATATATATATATATATATATATATATATATATATATATATATATATATATATATATATATAAAATCACACGGGAAAATGGAAACAACGGAGCACCTTAGCTTCCGTCTTTATTCAAGACATCTTCAGAGGCCTCTGAAGAAGTCTTGAATAAAGACGGAAGCTAAGGTGTGATTTTATCAAGATTTATCTTAGCCACGTTTTCAATGTGGATTTACATGATATATATATATATATATATATATATATATATATATATATGGGCGGTGGTGCATACATTAGCATAGTAATTGGTAAAAATGTTGATAAATTCAGTAAGCGACGGAGGCTTTGTGGATTTCCATAAAGATGACAGAACCAGTAGTCTTCCTGCCTCTCTCTTCTACATCCTCCACCTTAACAACCTCTCTCCATTCATTGTGAGGTATATACAGAAGATAGACAGTATACTAACAGAGACTGTAGGCTCTACAGATCCCGAAACATTTTAGACTGTATATAAGAGCTGTAACTTGGAGTGGTTCCAGAAGACAGCTATTGATCTGTTGAACATAACCACCATCACTACTACTACTATCATCACTACTATATCTAAAGGAAATATTTACCTTACGTGTCTTTGATGACGAGGGCCTATATACAGCATACGAATATATAGATCCAGGTATATATTATATAAGATATCCGTGTATATATATGTATTAAAATATATCTAGTATGTTTTGAATGTGTATATAATGATTCTGCGCATATTTCCTTAGACGTGTATACCCCTTTATGTGTGAAACCTCCATCTAACGAACTGTAGAGATGAAAGTCCGTCATATTGGGGATCCGTTAGATATGAAACGGATTATATGGAGAGTGGAGTCCGTTATATGGAGGTCTCGCTATATGTATTTACGTATGAACAGTATACCTCTGCTGTGTGTGTGACATGCCATGGTAATTTGTTATTTCTACGTGTCTCTTTATCCTTACAATGTCCGCTTTCTTTCCTAAACATTACCCCCTACCCCCCCTTACCACCTCTCCCCTCCCCATCACTCTTTTTCCGCTCTTACCACCATCACCTCTCCCCCTACATCCCTCTCCTTACCTCCATCATCCCTCTCATCCTTACCACCATCACCCCTCTCCCCCTTCCTCCCATCACCCCTTCTTCCCTAACCACCATCACCCTTTAATATCACCTTTCCCACTCATGCCTATTTCTAAGACGTTCATGGTAAACACTGAACATTTCCTGGGCTGTAAGAAAGATGTCAGCAAAAGTTGTGAGGTTCCCCGCTGCGCCACAACAAAGGGCAAAAGAGGTCATAACTCTCTACCCCAACGACGCAAAATATTGATTATCGAACTCGTTGGGAAGATGTTGTTCTGATATATCCACCCACCGAGTTTAGTTCAATTCCACCCTTTATTTATACGAGGTAGAAGAGTTCACACACACACACACACACACATTCAGGGAAATATTGGCCGCTAAAATTCGTTATTTGTAGTATAAATGACCTCCATAACTCTTTATCTATAACATAAGTCTCCTCCAAACTCTTCAAGTTACCTCTAAAATTCTTTAAGTCACCTCCAAAACTCTTAAGACAACTCCAAAACTCGTATATCTCCTCCAAAGCGCTTAAGTCACCCTCAAAACTCTTCATACAACTCAAATTTAATTTTTCTTTTTGCCTCCAAAAATCGGCCACAATACTTTCCCCTAATATGAACCACAAAAAAATGGCAAAAAGTGAAAAATTGTGTTGGTGACCCGCGTAGGTAATTTTAAATACATAATATTAATGGAGTGTCACGATGGTTGTGATTAATGAAGACTGATCGAGGGTTATTATATATTATATTATAAATAAAAAACTTTTATTATACAAGGAGAGAGAGAGAGAGAGAGAGAGAGAGAGAGAGAGAGAGAGAGACACACACCTGGTCTTCAGTATTAATTAGTAACAACCCCATTTATGTATATGGCATTACCTGTTGACTATGATGACAACACCTGAGGTACACTGCTGCTGCTATTATTATTATTATTAGTAGTAGTAGTAGTAGCATGATTGTTATTATAATTTATGATTCGAGTACATTATACATTTAACACCCAGTAAATCATCTTGCAGTAAAGGCAAAGTGTAGAGAATCCTCTTTCTGTATATAGATTTAATTGTGATTTATACACAAAGATTTACACTGAAATCTGAATAGTTATACAGGAAAAGGTGTGTGTGTGCGCTTGTAATACTTTTTCAAGCTTTTTTCATATTAAAGCAAGGTAGCGAGTACACACACACACACCTCTTGGCCAAACCCTGAGTCATCTCTTTTATATTCCCTGCCTCTTATCACACCCAAACACACTATTCACGTTCGTTCTTATCTGTTGTTTCTCTCTACCATTTACATTTTATTCTTCACAACCTTATAATAGCGATGTTAGTCTAGTAATTCTCCCGCACAAACATCTCTCATTCTCTCTCTCTTCATCTCATATTCCATTCATTTATCAATCCACCTGTTTACTCTCTTCCCTTGCACTTGCTCTTTACTTTGGTTCAATTCATCACTCATTCTCCCATTTTCTGACAGATCCACTCTAAGGATACCTGAAACTCCCCCATTATCTTAATTTGCTTCTTCATTTTAGCTAATATTTACTTTCTATTTCATCTCTAGTTAATTCCCCCATTTTTACTTGTATTTACACCCAGTCATCTTTCTCATAGGATGTACGTAAAGTTTCTGAGATCATGCATTAGTGTTCATCCTCAAAAAAATATATGTGTTTAAAAGTATAAAAGCTAGTGAGTGAATGAAAAAAAGTAATATAGGGTTAAAAGGTAGGACAGGTGGGTGTGACAGTTTCCATTAATACCTGTTATGACTCACCTGTCGCCACCAGCTTTAATTTACTCACTCTACACCTGCCCCTCTCTCTCTCTCTCTCCACTTGTGTGTGCTTTTATCCAGCTAGGTGTTTATATTTAATAATTGTTTTATGCTGTTCGTGTACGTCAAGTTTGATTTAATAATTTCTCGTCTCCTCTTCCTATATATGTATGTATGTTACGTGTGTGAAATGCGTTATTAACATAATTATTGTCGGTGTTTTAAAAGTTTCACTTGAGATATACCTCAGATTAATTAAAATAGCTTAATCTGGGCCCCCATGCGTGAGAACTGAGAGAGAGGCAGGCTGATGTAGAGAGAAGAAAAGAGCCACGTAGCCGAAGATAGAGAGAGACCAATGGAAGCAAAGAGAGAGAGGCAGACGGAGAGAAAAAAAGAGACACACAATGAAAACCACCATTTTTCCCACTTTTTCAAGAATAATATTAATTTCGCGCGTGTTTGTGTCGAGTCCACAACGGAAATTTTGACGGATTTTATTTTTGGCGACTAAACTCAGATAAAATGGTCCGTGACGCGTTGAATAAAGACCTGAACAGCCGGGACAAACATGGAAATAGAAGGTCGAGAATAGATTAAGGAAAGGGAAATCATTTAACAATGGATATTTGAGAGTTTGAGGGACTGATTGATGTATACCTGGAAGACCTGTGTTTGATATACCTGTGTTACCTGGAAGACCTGTGTTTGATATACCTGTGTTACCTGGAAGACCTGTGTTTGATATACCTGTGTTACCTGGAAGACCTGTGTTTGATATACCTGTGTTACCTGGAAGACCTGTGTTTGATATACCTGTGTTACCTGGAAGACCTGTGTTTGATATACCTGTGTTACCTGGAAGACCTGTGTTTGATATACCTGTATTACCTGGAAGACCTGTGTTTGATATACCTGTGTTACCTGGAAGACCTGTGTTTGATATACCTGTGTTACCTGGAAGACCTGTGTTTGATATACCTGTGTTACCTGGAAGACCTGTGTTTGATATACCTGTGTTACCTGGAAGACCTGTGTTTGATATACCTGTGTTACCTGGAAGACCTGTGTTTGATATACCTGTGTTACCTGGAAGACCTGTGTTTGATATACCTGTGTTACCTGGAAGACCTGTGTTTGATATATCTGTGTTACCTGGAGCAGCAAAACACATTAGCACTCGAACATTCCACTCATTTCCTACAAGTTGAGAATAACTCGTAAGTTACCCTCGTAACTTGGAATGTCTGCTGTATATGTACATTGTTTACATCAAGTTGTAACATCAGTAAGGTACTAACCTAATCTCAAATAAGACGCTTTTAAACATTACAGTCAAATAAGAATAATTAACCGATAACGTCATTGCAAGAGAACCACAAATATAAACATCAAGCAAGAATCAAGGAACTTTTCAGAAAAAAACACAACCAAACGAAAGTCTATAAACATTAACGTCAGAGTCGTACGTAAACATTTAGGACCACATGAGGTTGTTTGTTAAATTGAAATTAGCGCAGTTAGTGAGTTGACAATATTGGGCGGGAGGGAATATTGACGTGGGGGAGGCGCCCGGTCCCGCTGAATGGTGACGCCATACACCCTGTTATTATTAGTATATTCTAGCTGTATTTTTAGTCTTTCCTGACCTAGCTGAGAATATTTTACCCGTGCGAGGGTTTTTTTTTGTTTTTGTGTATAGGTAACTTGTTTTTAAGTAACTTTTTGTATTTTAGTTACTTCTTTCTGTATAGGTAACTTTGTGTTTAAGTAGCTTTTGTGTATTTAAAGTATCTTTCTGTATTTAACTTATTTTATTTTAAGTAACTTTTTGTATTCCACCTCTCACATTGTCCATTTCAAAATAACGTTCACATTAGCTTATATATTTGGTGTGTTTGCTGGTAATGTTTAGTGTTTAACGTATTATATATACTTGTTATGCTCACACCACTCAGCGTGCGCTACACTTTGTAATTATTATTTTTACATTTATAATTACTGGTGAGAATTTTCTGTGATTTTTCTTTTATATGTGTGTGTAATACAACACTATGGAAGATATAGTAGTCATTTTTTACTCTTTATTGATAGTTGTTGTTTTTAATATTTCTGTTCTTAGCAGTTTTTGTTTTTGTATTTTAACAAAAACAAATTTGCATTCGACATTGTTGTTGTCAGTTGACTTTAAAACTTTTTTGTACCTTTTGAATGTCGTTTGTGTACATTTAAACTCGTGTCAATATAAAATGCTGTGTATTTAACCGAATCAGTCAGCTCTATGAAGACCTTTCTTAACTGACTGCCACAATTTTGTCTCAGGTCCGCCAGCCCGCTCACGTCATGGGCTCCTCTTTGCACCCCCAGTCCCCAGACTTACTCGCGGTAACCAGTCTTCACTAAACACTAACACAGTTGATAAGAAATTTGGATCACAATTGTTAACTAAACACTGGCCAAACGTAAGACAAAACAAATGATTACTAACTTTAATGTTGGTCACCTGCTCTCTCTCTCTCTCTAATATATATATATATATATATATATATATATATATATATATATATATATATATATATATATATATATATATATATATATATATATATATATATATATATATATATATATATATATATATATGCATATACCTAGATCACGCGCACCTACAGTGATTTACTTGCATATATATATATATATATATATATATATATATATATATATATATATATATATATATATATATATATATATATAAAACTCCGGCCTAAACACCACTCTGTACCAAGATATTTTTCCTCGACCTTCAATAACATATATTTACATGTTTACGATTTTCGTTAAGTTGTTAACGTTGTTGGGGTCAAAGGTCACAAACCCTGGACGAACTTTTTATATTCGCTTGTGTGGTCATGTTCCTAGTTCTTATTCAGTTACAAATGTATCTGTTAGTGTAACCTGTATGATTTTGGTTATATTTGTCAATATGTTTAATGTTTTAGTTTTGTTAATACAAAATGTGTACTTGTTTTCCCCGTCACGCCGGAATACTGAAGATAGAAATATTCGTTCTTCCGTCATCGTTATCTGGATAACTGGTGTGTGGCGATGTTATGTCTGAGACCATGTTCCCACCTTATGGCCCTTGTTATCTCTATACCCCAGTGTTGTCAGGTTACGAACATTAGAACATAAGAACATAAAAAAATAAGGAGTCTGCAATAGGCTGGTTGGCCTGTGCATGGCAGCTCCTGTCGAGAGTTACTACCACTCTCTATCATCCATGAATCTATCCAGTCTCCTTGAAACTTTCCAGCACAACACAACAAACTTTTCCCAGTATTGTGAGGTTATGACAACAAACTATAAAGTGTTCTTAGGTTATGACAACAAACTATAAAGTGTTCTTAGGTTATGACAACAAACTATAAAGTGTTCTTAGGTTATGACAACAAACTATAAAGTGTTCTTAGGTTATGACAACAAACTATAAAGTGTTCTTAGGTTATGGTAAGACAAACTCCCCCCAGTGATGTGAGAATACAACACAACATACTGATCCAGTCTTGTGATTCAGTACATTTAAATCATGCTTCGTGTGATGTCAGAACACAACACATATACAGATAATAAGTAATGTTACAGAGACAGACATCCGTAAGGTGTAAACACTTGCCTACTGTATTTAAGTATTTTGTAGCCTTTAGTATGGCTCTGAAAATGAGATACAGCATCGGGGGTCACCTCCTGTATTCTGGATCACTGGCTCTCCCTGACGTACCCACAGTTGACCCAGCTGAGAATGGGTGCCAAAGTTTACGGTTGGGATAGTGAACTGAGCCTCACTCACCACGTGTACTTTCAACGCTTCAAACATTTTCATTAATTGTTTTTTATGAGCTTGATTTAATATTTTTTCGTCTCTTTAATAAACCTCCAATAATTGATAATAAATTCCTGTCTGTAATCATCAACGAAAAGTAATGAAAGATTCGGAAGACAGTTTACCTATAATGTTTACATCGGAAATAACCAAAACAAGAACATGTGTAAGTAAAAATAAAATGCATTGCTGTTTCTAATAATTAAAAAAACAAACATTAACTTACTATCATTATACATGTAACTAATAATGTATCTGGTCTTGTGTAGTATCTGTAATATTAAGAAATTTTCTATACCAATATTGATGTTTGTGAATTATAGTAAAATTCACTGAAGAAAACTCAATAAAGCACTAACCTAATAATGAGTAATCACAGCGCCGCCATTCCCGTCTTCCTGAGAGAGTTGACGATACTTCCAAAAAAAATAAAAATATATAGTGTTTCACGTATGATATGGTAGCGTACTCCTTCCCTGTGTACCCGGACTCTGCCCTTGCGTTCCGTGTCACTGTCAGCGGCAAACTGAGGCCACGAGCGAATTGACCCCCGAATAACTTGCTCCCGTGATCCGCTGCCGGGCGTCTGGGGAAACGTTTTTGTACCGTCTTTTTCTTCTACTGTAGGTATCCCTCGTGTCGAGGTGTCGGCCGTATGATTAATTGCCCATAACGGTATTGTTTTCAATTTATTTTTTATTTTTTGTATTTTCTTTTACTGTATTTCGTCTTCCTGGCACCTAAACTTTGAGTTCCAATTTGACCTTATTATTATTATTATTATTATTATTATTATTAGTAGTAGTAGTAGTAGTAGTAGTAGTAGTAGTAGTCACAAGTCGTAATAGTAGTAGTACCTTATTCTCTAACATAGCTCTACTTAAGGAAAATTATAAACAGTTGTCAATAAATGCAAACTATATTCTTTTTTTGTATTTTATGTTTGCAACTGTTGGTTTGTCTGCCACTGAAAGCAACAGAATTTAATGATAATAATAATAATAATAATAATAATAATAATAATAATAATAATAATAATAAATATAATAATAATAATAATAATAATAATAATAATAATAATAATAATAATAATAATAATAATAATAAATATAATAATAATAATAATAAATATAATAATAATAATAATAATAATAATAATAATAATAATAATAATAATAATAGATGAAGAAGAAAATAAACATTTTATCACAAAATCTCAACTAGTCGCGTTTAGCAGCTAGTGACGTCATGACTCGTACTTGGTTCCGATTGGCTGACCTCGTATCTGTTGGTGATTGGCTGGCCTGGGCTGACGGACGGATGGGTTCAAGGTGGTTGTCGGCATCCAAGGGTCAAAGCGGCGTGACCTGACCTGACCTGAACCAAAGGCTTTTCTCACGCTTCATTAGAGCTTCAAATCCCATCATGATGAGCCGCATTCTAGGACCAAACTATTAAATCTTTGACCCACGAACCCGAACCCACGTATGCTTAAATAAAAATCCCTGTCCTTGGAAGCACCTGAATACATTATGTGAAAATATGAACCCAACTACCTGTTAAAACGAAGGCAAATAATGGTAAGTTTATAAGAGCCTTGAAGGTCGGGGTCATGTTAGGGTGTTGATTAATGCAGCATCTCCTTGGAGGCCTGTGTGTGTGTGTGTGTGTGTGTGTGTGTGTGTGTGTTTGTGTGTGTGTGTGTGTGTGCGTGTGTGTGTGTGTGTGTGTGTGTGTGTGTGTGTTTCCCCTTCACTCTCCAGCCGATGTAAATATTGAATGCATGGAATGAATCTCGTGTGTAAGTGGTGGTGGTGGTGGTGTTGTGGGTGGTGATAATGGTGGTGGTGGAGGTGAGGGGTAAGGGAAGTGGTGGTAGGCCAAATGTAGTGAAGTATGTAAGATCTGTCCTCTCTCTTTCCTTTTTTTTAGCTGTCTGTCTGACTGTCATTTCGAGTACAGCACCCTTTATCATTCATGTTTCTCCATCTTAATAACTACAGTAGCTATATATATCTGTCTCTCTGTATATATCTATTTTTGCTATGTATCTATAATCGTTTAATGTGTATCTCTCTCTCTCTCTCTCTCTCTCTCTCTCTCTCTCTCTCTCTCTCTCTCTCTCTCTCTCTCAGCCAGGTCTAAGTAAACGCCTATATTTTATTTTATTTTTATTTAGAGTAGTAAGACAAGTGTGTGTGTGTAGTAGTAGTGTTTGAACACAACACAACACATAACTACCGCACTCCCCGTCAACAAGACAGTTTCCGAGACCTGTCCACAGCCTCATCTAACAACAACACAAACAACCTCTCATTCTAATCTACCGGTTACAGTTTCAGTGGCCGATTCACTTCCTGGAGGTCTCGTTATTTTACGCAAAAAAGAAGCAAGAAAAGGAAAAGAAAGCGAAAAAAGAGGTTAAAAGAAGAGGTAAACACGGCGTCATTCACAAGTAGTGGCGCGTAAGTAAAGTGGAGACATTCATTCATAATCACTGTCATTCATTAGCGTTGGCGCGTAAAAAGGATGTAAACATAAACACACTCATTCATCGTGTTGGTGTTTGACGTCACCCGTTGTCATGGTGACGGTGACGCAAGTAAACAGAAGTTAAGACTCGTCGCTTTTAACCTTTTCGTCTTAAATTTTTGTTGCCGCCTCTCCTAGTTTTCTTCTTTTCTTCGTCATTCAATTCACATTCATTCCATTTTGTCCCCATTATTGTCTTTCCTGTTTTTAATCTTCTGTTCTCTTTCCTTTTTACTTCCTCCATCACTTTACCCTCTCTTTCCCCTTCCCCCTCTCTCCCCTCCCATTTACCTGCTCTCTCTCTCTCTTCCCCTTTATACCCCCCTTACTTAACACCCCCTCTCCATTTTGCACACACACACACACACACCTTCACAAACCTGTCAAACATAACTTTCTATTTCAACTTTCCGCCTGGCTCTCATACACACACAGGGCGTCAAACATGAGCTCTGTCACCAACACACACACACACACCTCGTTCCTGCTGCCCGGCTACCTTGGCAGACTTCACAACGCCTTCAGAGATGATGTGTCACAAGTTAGATTAAAAGAGAGAGAGTGAGAGAGAGAGAGAGAGAGAGAGAGAGAGAGAGAGAGAGAGAGAGAGAGAGAGAGAGAGAGAGAGAGAGAGAGAGGCTGTACCCGTTATCACCACCCCCTACCATCCCCCCCATCTATCATATAATTACAATGAAACAAAAAAAGACCACTCCCCCCTCTCTCCTCCTCCTCCCTTACTCCCCTCTGCCCTCTCCTCTTCCCTCTTCACCTCTTCCCTCTCGTCTCCCTCTGTTGTTGGTGTATAAAGAGGGAACCTAGTGTCTCTCCTGTGAAGACCTCCTCTCTCTCATCCCTCTCACAATCCGTTCTTTCCCATTTCCTTCACTTATTCTACTTCCTCTCTCTCACTCTTCCTCTTTCCTACCTCCCACCCTTTCTCCCTCCCCTCCCTTTCCCTCCCTCCATAACCATTGACTGGATCTAATAAATGAAGGATGCAATACTAATCTCTCCTCCCTTCCCATTCTATCTACTTTCCCTCCTTCCCTTTCCCCTTCTCCTCCTCCTCTCTCCCTCCCCTCCTTCCCTTCCCTCTCTTCCTCCCCTCATAAACACTTTTCTCTCCTCTTCCCCTCTTCTGGCAAGGAATCTTTTTCTCTTTTCTCCTCCTTCTCTCCCTTATCCTTCAACCCCCCCCCCCCTACCCACCTCGTCCTATGTCCCATAAACACTTACCCTTCCCCCTCCTCCTCCTTCTCCTTCCTCTCAGCCGTCCCAAAATCGTAAACTCCCATCCCCTTCCCTCTCTCTCCTCCCCTCCCTCCCCTCCCCTACCCCCCTTACTAGCCATCCTCCGCCCTCCTCAATCCCCTCTTCATTCTCCTTCACTTAACCTTACCTCTCTTCTTTCCCTCTTTCTCTTCCATCTCTTTTCCTCTCTCACCCCTTCCCTCCTTTCTTCTTTTTTCCTTCCTCACTTCGGAAAGACCCTCGCCTTATGCCTTCCCCTTCCTTTCCCTTCCCCTCTCTTCTCCTTCATTTCTCTCCCCTTCCCCTCTCCCCCCTCCTTCCCTAACCCAATCCTTACCCTTTCTCAGTTCCCATCCCTCCTTTTTTCCTCCTCTCCCCCCCCTTCACCTTTCCCCCTTCCCCATTTATTCTTTCCTAATTCCCCTCTCTTCCCCACTTCCCCCTCCCTAACCCCTCTATCCCGTCCCCATCCATCCTATCCTCCTCTCCTCCTCTTCCCCACTTCCCCTTTCCTTTCCCGCTTCCCCCTCCCCTTCCCTTCATCTACCTCCCCCCTCCCCCTCCTACAGGTCATAAAGAGGGCGAGGCCTGGAAGG
Organism: Homarus gammarus; assembly: GCA_958450375.1. Classification (NCBI taxonomy): domain Eukaryota; kingdom Metazoa; phylum Arthropoda; class Malacostraca; order Decapoda; family Nephropidae; genus Homarus; species Homarus gammarus. The sequence continues at coordinate 203,630 of CAUDMG010002356.1, read as the reverse complement.
AAGTATCCTGGAAGTCTTTATGTCTGGACGATAATCCTGGACCACCACCACCACCATCTCTCTCTCTCTCTCTCTCTCTCTCTCTCTCTCTCTCTGTTTCTTTAACCTGGAAATATTTTTTGTAGCTGTCTGTGTGCGTCTTCTCAACCTCTCCTGCCTCTCACTTTTCTACTCTCCCACACGTTCCCACATTTCTACACTACACACACACTCATATAGTCTTCCACACACTCTTTCACTATCTTACACTCTCCCACACACACTCTTGCACTCTCCCACACACACTTCTACACTACACACTTCCATACACACACACACACACACACACACTGTTACAGTTCCCCCCACACACTCTTGCACTCTCACACTCCCACACACACTCTTGCACTCTCCCACACACACTTCTACACTACATACTTCCATACACACACACACACTGTTACAGTTCCCCCCACACACACTCTTGCACTCTCACACTCCCACACACACTCTTGCACTCTCCCACACACACTTCTACACTACATACACACACACACACACACACTTTTACACTCTTCTCCACACGGACTCTCCCACGCTCCTTCGCTGTTCTACTCTCTCTCTCTCTCTCTCTCTCTCTCTCTCTCTCTCTCTCTCTCTCTCTCTCTCTCTCTCTCTCAGAGGCACATCAACACGCGAGATATTGCAGCCAAACTCTAAGAAGTATTTCATAAGTAAGCGGCGACCTGTGCCAATGAAAATACTTTCCCTCACTTTCGTTTCTCATATTGGAATATTTGAGTGTGCGAGAGGAATATTTGAGTGTGTGAGAGTAATATTTGAGTGTGCGTGAGGAATATTTGAGTGTGTGAGAGTAATATTTGAGTGTGCGAGAGGAATATTTGAGCGTGCGAGAGGAATATTTGAGTGTGCGAGAGGAATATTTGAGTGTGCGAGAGGAATATTTGAGTGAGCGAGAGGAATATTTGAGTGTGCGAGAGGAATATTTGAGTGTGTGAGAGGAATATTTGACCACCTGACACCCGAGCATCACACCACAACAACCTTACCTAACTTAGCTAACCTACCTTTAAGAAGACTTCAAATCTTCCTTCAACGATCTTGAGACTCGTTTCAATATTCTGAGATGTGGCCAACAGCTGACAGAAAACTTAACCTAAATTACTGTAACTGACAACTTGGCAACCTTCCATTTTTTTCTTACAATGGTGATGGTGGTTTAGATAGTGATAGAGGTGGTAGTAATGGTGGTGGTGATGGTGATACTGGTAGTGGTGGTGGTGACAACAGAACGTGACACATATTTAGCGGGGTAATTATCATAACCCGGAAATATGAACAGATGACGTATCCGGGTTTATTGCGTACTAATTAAGAGGAACTTCCTGTAGAACCCCTCACTCTCTCTTCGTTCTCCCCCACTCTCCTTCTCTTCCCTCTTTCCCCTCGCTGTCCCCCACTCTCCCCTCACCCCCCTACTTACCCTCCTCCTTACTCATCTCACCTTCCCTCACCCCCAGTCAGTCTGTCTCCCCATAATTATCTTACCGAGGAGACATCTACCTGTCTACTAAGCCACTAAGTGAGAGGAGGCTAGTCTCTCTCTCTTTCTCTCTCTCTCTCTCAGCTCACAAGAGGTAGCTAGGACGGACATTTAGACAGTTAGGAAGACTATAAGTATCGCTGTTCATAAACTTGAGCTCATTGTAAAACCCAGACGGATTCTGTATTAAAAAACTTTACGCTGTGGCTGCCTGACCCACCCTGACTCTGGTAACCCCTGACCCCTGGTACCCTCTAACCCTCTGGTATTCCCTGACCCCTTGATTCCCGGTTATTTGAAAGTTACAGGAAATAGTACTTAATAATAATAGCTACAACAGTAATAAACCAGGTACTGTACAACCACACAACAGGTAAAGTGATCTTATTAACTAACTCATCACACCAACAACCTCACAACTCATCGGTAAAATAAAGTGCTAAACGACTCCTCTAAACTTACTGTGTTGACTCTTAACCCCAGAGTCCAAAAAATTTAATAAAGAATAAAAGTTTAGAGTTTGGGGGGAAGATTGAGAAATATTTTGGTCATAATTAAACTTAAACAATTGAGGGGGATATTTTATAGCTAAAGTTATATGGAAGGTTTTGTGTCTGTCTGTGTGTCTGCAATAGAGGAAGTTTAGTTAAATCTCTTAGTCTTGTCTTAAGTTGGCTCGTGTGTGGGTGACGGGGGAGGGTCAAGGGGTGAAGTAAAGGCAAGGTGAGGGTATAGGGGGAGTTGGACGAGGGGAGACAGGAGGAGAAATGGAGGAAGAGGGTGAGGAGAAGAACGTCGTGGAGAGACAAGAAAATGGATAGGAAGAAGAAGAGGAAGAAAATAGAGGATGAGAGACGTAGTTTTCCTCTTCCTCTTCTTCTACTACCTCCTCCTCATCCCTATCTTCTTCTTCCTCCTTCTACTTCCTCCTCCTCCTCCTCCTCCTCCTCTTCTACTTTCTCTCCTCCTCCTCCTCCTCTTCTTCCTCCTCCTCCTCTTCTACCTCCTCCTCTTCTTCTTCCTCCTCCTCCTCCTCCTCCTCCTCCTCCTCCTCCTCCTCTTCTACTACCTTCTCCCCCTCTTCTCCTCCTCCTCCCCCTCTTCTCTTCCTCCTCCTCCTCCTCCTCTTCTACTTTCTCTCCTCCTCCTCCTCCTCTTCTTCCTCCTCCTCTTCTACCTCCTCCTCTTCTTCTTCCTTCTCCTCCTCCTCCTCCTCCTCCTCCTCCTCCTCTTCTACTACCTTCTCCCCCTCTTCTCCTCCTTCTCCCCCTCTTCTCCTCCTTCTCCTCCTCCTCCTCCTCCTCCTCCTCCCCCTCTTCTCCTCCTCCTCCTCTTCTTCTCCTCCTTCTCCCCCTCTTCTCCTCCTCCTCCCCCTCTTCTCCTCCTCCTCCCCCTCTTCTCCTCCTCCTCCCCCTCTTCTCCTCCTCCTCCCCCTCTTCTCTTCCTCCTCCCCCTCCTTTTCCTCATTGCCCCCTCCTCCTCGTGGCATCATTGTTCAGTAAAGCCTGTAGCGTCTACTCCATCTTACCTCACTCACTTCACTGGTATTGTTCAACCCATGTAAGGGAGCTCTCTCTCTCTCTCTCTCTCTCTCTCTCTCTCTCTCTCTCTCTCTCTCTCTCTCTCTCTCTCTCTCTCTCTCTTAATTGCTAATAACACTACACTTGTATCATACAGTATAAGTTGTATTACAGAGCCATGGAAAATGAAAACTTGATTTTAAATGGTTATGTATGAAGGTGTATAGGAATCCTTTTTGATCACCCTGTGTGTCTAGATGATTCTTCTTTATGTTTGGTTATGTCTTAATCTGAATTTAGCTCATTTATATAAAATAAAATAAAGAATCTGAGAAAATTGTGATTGAAATGTTGTTTTAGAAAAATAATTAGTTTTTGTTATTACATAGTTATCTTTGTATTATATAATATTTGTTAATTTTGTTATTCTGGTGTAATTTATAAAGGAAATAGCGTTGACCAGATGTAGATTAGTGACATATATGACTCACAGGTGTTGTCAGGTGTACCGGGAATGGTGTCAGCAACTGTGTGTTAAAAGTATAGGTGCCAGGTGTTGTCAGGTGAACCGGGAATGGTGTCAGCAACTGTGTTAAAATATCATGATTACTTTAGTTATATTAATACAAGTTTATATATTAACACATGTTATAGTTCCCAAAACTCTGGCAGTGGATGAGTTTTAAATGTCGTTTTTGCACCCGGAGAAATATGATCCTAACATTATTGGAACATATTGTTGAGAGTAATAACCAATTCACCATTACCCTAGTTTTGTTTATTACTCTTTGGTGCGTAAATTTTTTTTTCGAATTTTGAATAATTTCACAAAGCTCTGACATTGGAAAGTTTTAAATACAGTTTTTTGTAGGCCAGAGAATAATGATTCCCGCGCCATTCCAACACTGTTCATTGTTTCAAATATAGTTCAATACAGAATCACCTAAATTGTGTTTGTAAATGTTTTATACACCCGAAGAGTTTATTATTACCAAACATTTCACAAAACAGGATTATTGAATAGTTATAAATGTGGCTATTGTACCCTAGAAAATAATTATCCCCGCGCTGTTCCAACACTGTTTAGTCTTAATTCTTCTCACTAATAATAATAAATTACTTTTAACTGTGACGACAACGTTTGGTACGGACGAAAAATATTGGATAAAGAACTTTTCACCCACCGAAAGCGCCATTAGGGGTTTGGAAATAGCTATAAATCATTGTCCCACTCAATCCAGACTTCAAAACACGTTCCAACAATAGAAATGCAATCTGTGATTTTTCTTCCTGTGTGTGATACCAGTATTATTATTATTATTATTATTATTATTATTATTATTATTATTATTATTATTATTATTATTATTATTATTATTATTATTATTATTATTATTATAGTATTATTATTATTATTATCTCTCAACTGACACACACACACACAAAATCCTGCTCAATTGAGTTTGACAGCGGCCTGGGGCGTAGGGATTATACCGGCTAAGGTCAGAGGCTAGTCTCTCTCTCTCTCTCTCTCTCTCTCTCCCTCTCTCTCTCTCTCTGTTCATATATACGTTTCTAAGCATTATATCCATTTCTTTATTTCTCTCCATCTCTTATCTTTTTTCTCTGCGAAATTTACGGTGAAGGAAGAAAGAAAAATTGTATGAGGAGTGAGAGGCGGAGGAGATGAAGGAAGGGTGAAGGAGGGAGACGAGGAGAAAAGCACGAGGGAGGAGAGAAATGGAGGAGAGGTTAAGGGTTGAAGAGTGTGTGCAAGCGAAGGGGAGGAGGGGGTAAGGGAGACTAGGAGAGGAAAGAAGAGGGTAGGGGGAGGTTAGAAGAGGGGAGTATAAGGGAGGGAAGGAGAGATGATAGGGATAATGTAGGGGATAGGGGGGATGAGACGTAATTAAGATAAAGCGGGAGATAGTGTACTGAGGACAGCTGCTGCGGTGGGGCATAACTACGGCTTATACTGACCCTAACATACATACATACATACATACATACATACATACATACTGTACATGCTCAGAAGAAAGTATATATTTTGATAAAGAGAATAAGGTTGATGTGTACACGTGTATACAGTGTGTGTGTGTGTGTGTGTGTGTGTGTGTGTGTGTGTGTGTGTGTGTGTGTGTGTGTGTGTGTGTTGTCTGGTCTGGCACTATTTAATCACCATGTTTCATATTATAATGTAATTAATAATATATTAATTTATTCGCTACAATAACGCTGCATTCACTGTTTTTTTAATGTTTTATTTGTAATATATATTTAGATATAACGATGCTTATATGTGAACACGCACACACACACACACACGTTCATACTTATAAACACACATGTACATATTTACACACACTTTCACATACTGTACATACACATACACGTACTCATCTTCTGCCACACTCTACTAAGGTGAAAGTATGGGGGGGGGGGAGACTAGCAAGAGTGGAGGGTGTGAGAGAGCTCAATATAACTAATAGTCTTAGACATGTGAGAGAGAGAGCGAGACCTACCTTACGTGGGAGGAAGACTTATCACTTCATAAATAATTAATTCATTCCGACTTATATATTATATAACAAAAGCATCAACACGTTCTTAAGCCTCGAGGAATTACCTTATGACGACACCAATAACGCCATGACTTATGATGACGTCAGCAAAGGGAATGACGTCACAGATCTGTTCTTATTTAACATGAGGGATTTTAGAAGAGATGGTTAGTGTGGGAGGAAGACTCGTGGGTGTAAGTTGAGCTGTTACTGATATATTCGTTACAAAATTCACCACCTAACAGTGTTAAAAGAAAGAAATTTACCCGTATATTCACTTGTATATAAACACTAACTTAGCCGGAAACCTACAGGTACAAAATGAACAATAACAACAATATCACCATGGTTGAACAAAGAGTGACCCCCTAAGTGGCCCCTGATATACTGTATACTGTATATATATATATATATATATATATATATATATATATATATATATATATATATATATATATATATATATATATATATCAAGGAAACATTATATAATATTATAGTAT
>CAUDMG010002356.1:0-192500 GCA_958450375.1 Homarus gammarus | reverse complement strand
AGATGGCAGAGAGAGAGAGAGAGAGAGAGAGAGAGAGAGGTTCGGGTAACAGAGAGTGGGGGGGGGGGGCAAAGAACATGAAAGATGAGATAGAAAAAGACATAGACAAATAGGAGAAAATAGAAACATATAAAGAAACAGACAGACAGAAAACATTAATATTGACAAAAATTCCAGCCATAAACAATGAAAATGAAAATCCTTTGACACAATTTTCTAAACTTGAGGAAAAATTGGTTCAAAGGTTATTAGGCGTAGAGAAAATTAGCTCACAGGAATTAGGTTTTATAAAAGGAAAATAATTCACCTTGTAATATTTTATATTTATGAAGGAAAAACTGAAGATAGTTTGGGTGTTGAAGAAAAAGTAGATATATTTTGGGGGTTGAAGAAAAAATATTGATATTTCTCGCAGCATTGAAGAAAATTATCAGATATACTTTTTAAGTTGAGGAAAAGGTTGATAAACTTTTTGAGTTGGGCAAAAAAGTTATATTTCACTGAAGGATTGAAGAAAAAAATGGCAGATATATTTTTCGAGTTTAAGAAAAATGAAGAAATATTTTTCGGATGGCGCCAGCGGCTGTGGACCGACTTTGATATATTTGTATCAAAAGAACCGAACCTCAATTTTTTCTTCATGCAAATTGTCCCCTTTTTTCCTCTTTAGATACATAGATATAAAGAAAGGAAGAGAGATAGAGAGAGAGGTGTGAAACAGAGGAAGGAAATTCATTGAGAGATAGACAGAGAGGGAGAGAGAAAGAGAGGGAATTGGGGGAGTAAATTGAATTGTCTATTTTCTATTTCAATCTCTCTCTCTCTCTCTCTCTCTCTCTCTCTCTCTCTCTCTCTCTCTCAAGTGCTTTTAACAGCTTGTATGAACGCTCCTACTGACTGCCGCAGCAAGAAAACTTTAAGACGGACACATTTATAGTTTAGCCCTGCCAGACGCACGACCATTTCACCAGTGATGATATGCCCATTATTTTTTTTACACAATTAAGACATAAAGAGTAAGAGCATTACCTGAAGACTAGGCACCTCAGCTTATTTCACCTGATAATTAAACAACCTAACGCTAACCTAACCTAACCTAACCTTCAGGCGATACGAGTAAAAATATTGATTATTAAACTGAATTTTAAGGGTAAAGAAGCACCAGAAGTAGAGTCTCTTAGGGTGGGTAGAAGAAGTGACAGATGAGGAGGTTTAGTTTAGTTTCGTCACGATGAGGCGATTATTGAGAGAGAGAGAGAGAGAGAGAGAGAGAGAGAGAGTCTGCCACACCATGTCACACACTTGTGAGTTTAGTTGAAGATATAACTTGAGAAATTTGAGAAAAAAAAACTTGGATAAAATCAAATCGGGTTTTGGGAAGTTCAAAGCAGAGAGAGAGAGAGAGAGAGAGAGAGAGAGAGAGAGAGAGGATATGAAATTGAAACCCAGAGTATTTCTCAACGAATCTTGGTCACTCGTTCATTTTTTGTATCGTTATCTGCCTCTGTCTTCTCCTCTTCCTCTACCTGCCTCTCCTGCTCCTCCCCCCCCTCTCCTTTATTCCTCCTCCTCCTCCTCCTCCTCCTCCTCCCTCTTCCCCCTCTCCTCCTCCTCCTCCTCCTCCCCCCCCCCTCCTCCTCTCTCAGCCATCATTATCACGTACCGCCACATAACACATTACCTCTCACTGGGACTCTTAGGCGCTAAATGGAGCGAATTCTTAAACAAGTTAGAGTTAAGTTCTACTCATCTGTCTCTTGCCCACACGTCTGAGTGTTGTATATCATAATGACTTGTTTAAACTTTGTAAATTGGTAATGTTTTGAGGTTCATTGTAATGTTATATATTTTCTCTCTCTCTCTCTCTCTCTCTCTCTCTCTCTCTCTCTCTCTCTCTCTCTCTCTCTCTCTCTCTCTCTCTCTCGTACATTCCTGTCACTTTGATGTCAAACTTAGTATAATTTTTGACATGCCTTGGCCAAACTTAACATGTGTCTGCACTCTCCCTTACGCTCTCCCACTCATTCCCCAACGCTCTGCCTCACGCTCTCCCCCATGCTCTCCCTCACATTCCTCAACGCTCTCCCTCACAGTTTCCTATGTTCTTCCTCGCATTATCTCAGTCTCCGTTATTCTCTCAGCCTCCCTCATATACTCTCATTACCTTACTTTCTTTTTCTCTCACCTCTCACCAGCACACTTTACCTCGCCTCTCACTGTTTCTATATTATTTTTCCTCTCACTCTCACCAACACACTCCTTCACCCTTCCTCACCCTGCAACTTTCTTTCCACCAGTCTCCCTTACTGATCTACATTCTCCCTCCCTCACCGCTCTCCTTCACTCCCTCCCTTACCGCTCTCCTTCACTCCCTCCCTCACCGCTCTCCTTCACTCCCTCCCTCACCGCTCTCCTTCACTCCCTCCCTCACCGCTCTCCTTCACTCCCTCCCTCATCGCTCTCCTTCACTCCCTCACACACCCTCTCCTTCACTCCCTCCCCCACCGCTCTCCTTCACTCCCTCCCTCACCGCTCTCCTTCACTCCCTCCCTCACCGCTCTCCTTCACTCCCTCACACACCCTCTCCGCACTCTTACACACACACACACATGTAAAGACCTCAGCATTACCCACAATTCCGTGCTATATAAGTGTAAACAGACGCACACACTCTAACACAAGGTCACGGGACATTTAATCCTCAGTAATATGTAAGGCGGGAGGGGCTCTCTCTCTCTCTCTCTCTCTCTCTCTCTCTCTCTCTCTCTCTCTCTCTCTCTCTCTCTTCTACTGAACACACACACACACTCCTCCTCTTCACACATGAACACAACTACGGGTTGAAAATCTACCCTGATTCTCTTTGATGTGTCAGCGGCGAGTTGAGAGAGAAAGGGAAGCTATCTCCCAGTCTTGTGCACATACATACATACACATACATGCATACATACACATACATACATACATACATACATACATACATACATACATACATACATACATACATGCACTACCTCCTTCGATCACCATGAAAATATATAAGAAAATATAAAACGTTATTCATTGACCATTATCTTATCAGTTTTGATGATTGACTCAGATCAACCTTTTCAACCCTGGTCAAAATAATGGCCACTTATCCTGACGTGAATAGTAGTGGTTGACGGAGTAAGTGGTTGGGTTTATTGGTCGCTTGTGTACGTGTGTGTGTGTGTGTGTGTGTGTGTGTGTGTGTGTGTGTGAAATAATAGAACAAAACCTCCCAAATTATGCTTTTTTTTTTTACTAATTATGATATATGTGACCTGTGACCCTAGTGTTGTGACCTGTGACCCTAGTGTTGTGATCTGTGACCCTAGTGTTGTGACCTGTGACCCTAGTGTTGTGACCTGTGACCCTAGTGTTGTGACCTGTGACCCTAGTGTTGTGATCTGTGACCCTAGTGTTGTGATCTGTGACCCTAGTGTTGTGACCTGTGACCCTAGTGTTGTGACCTGTGACCCTAGTGTTGTGATCTGTGACCCTAGTGTTGTGATCTGTGACCCTAGTGTTGTGACCTGTGACCCTAGTGTTGTGATCTGTGACCCTAGTGTTGTGATCTGTGACCCTAGTGTTGTGATCTGTGACCCTAGTGTTGTGACCTGTGACCCTAGTGTTGTGACCTGTGACCCTAGTGTTGTGACCTGTGACCCTAGTGTTGTGACCTGTGACCCTAGTGTTGTGACCTGTGACCCTAGTGTTGTGACCTGTGACCCTAGTGTTGTGACCTGTGACCCTAGTGTTGTGATCTGTGACCCTAGTGTTGTGACCTGTGACCCTAGTGTTGTGACCTGTGACCCTAGTGTTGTGACCTGTGACCCTAGTGTTGTGACCTGTGACCCTAGTGTTGTGATCTGTGACCCTAGTGTTGTGACCTGTGACCCTAGTGTTGTGACCTGTGACCTAGTGTTGTGATCTGTGACCCTAGTGTTGTGACCTGTGACCCTAGTGTTGTGACCTGTGACCCTAGTGTTGTGATCTGTGACCCTAGTGTTGTGACCTGTGACCCTAGTGTTGTGATCTGTGACCCTAGTGTTGTGACCTGTGACCCTAGTGTTGTGACCTGTGACCCTAGTGTTGTGACCTGTGACCCTAGTGTTGTGACCTGTGACCCTAGTGTTGTGACCTGTGACCCTAGTGTTGTGACCTGTGACCCTAGTGTTGTGACCTGTGACCCTAGTGTTGTGACCTGTGACCCTAGTGTTGTGATCTGTGACCCTAGTGTTGTGACCTGTGACCCTAGTGTTGTGACCTGTGACCCTAGTGTTGTGATCTGTGACCCTAGTGTTGTGACCTGTGACCCTAGTGTTGTGACCTGTGACCCTAGTGTTGTGACCTGTGACCCTAGTGTTGTGACCTGTGACCCTAGTGTTGTGACCTGTGACCCTAGTGTTGTGACCTGTGACCCTAGTGTTGTGACCTGTGACCCTAGTGTTGTGACCTGTGACCCTAGTGTTGTGACCTGTGACCCTAGTGTTGTGATCTGTGACCCTAGTGTTGTGACCTGTGACCCTAGTGTTGTGATCTGTGACCCTAGTGTTGTGATCTGTGACCCTAGTGTTGTGACCTGTGACCCTAGTGTTGTGATCTGTGACCCTAGTGTTGTGACCTGTGACCCTAATGTTGTGACCTGTGACCCTAGTGTTGTGATCTGTGACCCTAGTGTTGTGACCTGTGACCCTAATGTTGTGACCTGTGACCCTAATGTTGTGACCTGTGACCCTAGTGTTGTGATCTGTGACCCTAGTGTTGTGACCTGTGACCCTAATGTTGTGACCTGTGACCCTAGTGTTGTGATCTGTGACCCTAGTGTTGTGACCTGTGACCCTAGTGTTGTGACCTGTGACCCTAGTGTTGTGACCTGTGACCCTAATGTTGTGACCTGTGACCCTAATGTTGTGACCTGTGACCCTAGTGTTGTGACCTGTGACCCTAGTGTTGTGACCTGTGACCCTAATGTTGTGACCTGTGACCCTAGTGTTGTGACCTGTGACCCTAGTGTTGTGACCTGTGACCCTAATGTTGTGACCTGTGACCCTAGTGTTGTGACCTGTGACCCTAGTGTTGTGACCTGTGACCCTAATGTTGTGACCTGTGACCCTAGTGTTGTGACCTGTGACCTTAACTCTTGTTGTGACCGTTGACTTTCACGAAATATCATTACATTACACCTCATAGATTTCACATTTGACAACACTATATTAAACATCAAAGACTTTACCTCTGACGCCTGGCCTAGTCATATGTCACATGGCTAAACATCAAGAACCACCTGAAGAATACACACCCCAGCGTATTACTTATAAATATTAACCACCCTAACCCTATTTAAGGTTTAGGTTAGGTTAAAGCAGGTTAAGTTAGCTTAGGTTAGCGTTAGGGAGGTTACTCTTGTAAAAAAACTCAGGGTGTCTAATCTTCAGGTAATCCGTTAGGTTAGGTTATGGGGTGAGCGTCGGTGTATAGGTTAGGTTAGGTTAGGTTAGGTTAGGTTATGGGGTGAGCGCCGGTGTATAGGTTAGGTTAGGTTAGGTTAGGTTAGGTTATGGGGTGAGCGCCGGTGTATAGGTTAGGTTAGGTTAGGTTATGGGGTGAGCGTCGGTGTATAGGCTGACATTAAACTTAATCTTATACGTCATCTGAACTTTTTACATAATTATAGGTCGGGCATTAAAAGTGACCTCTGACCTCTGACCTAACAAACTATTATCAATGTTGGACGCCCAGTGTTTGATCTATTAGCAGGATTTGTTATGATAAGTACCGACCTCTCGCCATAACCCCTGACCTAACAAACTATCATTATACTGAGCGTGATATGGATTAGCGTTCGACACCTGACCTGACCTAACTAAATGTCATTACTTGAGAGGTCAGATTATTTATACGTATCTTTGTTAATTAAATAATTATTATGTCAGACAGCAAGAGTCAGTGGGTGTACCTTTTAACTTGTTATACAGGTGGAGGTTAAGGGTGGAAGGTCACAGGGTGGAGGTCAACGGTGTGATGACCTCTGACCTGTCTTATTGTATTGGTCTGATTTTGTGTTGAATTAAATTTTTTTCGTTAAAATCGAATGTGACCTGTGACGTGTAGAGTGTGACCTGTGTCGTGTAGAGTGTGACCTGTGTCGTGTAGAGTGTGACATGTGACGTGTAGAGTGTGACCTGTGACTTGTAGAGTGTGACCTGTGACGTGTAGAGTGTGACCTGTGTCGTGTAGAGTGTGACCTGTGTCGTGTAGAGTGTGACCTGTGACCTGATGGGTGTGACCTGTAGAGTGTCGAGTGTGACCTGTGTCGAGAAGGGTGTGACTTCTCGAACGTGACCTGACTATACATTACGACGTTAACTCAAGGGTGTGATGTGAAGGGTGTGAGAGAGAGAGAGAGAGAGAGAGAGAGAGAGAGAGAGAGAGAGAGAGAGAGAGAGAGAGAGAGACCGTCCGTGTGTTGATCTCGGGTGACGGTCTTTGCTGTGTTCTGAGCGACTGACCTGGCACTGGCTAAGACCTTGGTGTGAATATTTGTTGTCTCTCTCTCTCTCTCTCTCTCTCTCTCTCTCTCTCTCTCTCTCTCTCTCTCTCTCTCATTGTTTGTTTGTCTGTCTCTCTGATTCTGTTCTCTCCCCACCCCCTATTCGCAACCTTCCCGTCTCCTCCCCCCTCCTACTCCTTCTCCCCCCACTCCCCTTCCCCCATCCCCCCGCTCCTCCAAATCCCATTAACACTTGAGCCAGGCACAAGGGTTCGCCAGCGCAGGAAATCACACAGCATGTTGACACAACTCACCCGACAGCCGATTTTAACCTTCTTTACAAATCTTTCCCGAGTCGCTAAACTACCAGGATTATTTTTTTTTATTGTAATCTGAAATCCTGTTGCCGCGAGTGTTTAATCTGTCTGAATATCTTTACCTAAAAATCTGCTTAATTACGTAAAATTGTCTTAGTTTGGGGGGAATATTTCTCGTTCGTAAAGTCCTTCCAAGTGTTTAAAATCGTTGGAGAAAATAATCGATATATTCTCTTAAAACTCCAAAATAATCGTATTAATCTCTTAAAATCCTGCAATAATCGAATATTATTTTGAAATCTAAAAATAGTCGTTATACTCTCTTAAAATCCTAAAGTAATCGGTATAATCGTATAGAATCCTCACAACAAACATAAAAGTCGTAATCCCACACACAAAAATCCTAATCCTACGTCATCTTTTTTCGTAAGTCACGCCGCTGGGAACTGTAATCTGCTCTGAAATCGGGGCTTATTGTGTAATCGGGCTGACAGTGTATTCTGGCATAATGTGTACTGTCTGGCATTCTCTGTAAGTCTGTGTGTGTGTGTGTGTAATTTTCCTTATTGTGTAATCTGGCTGATAGTGTGTGTGTGTGTGTGTGTGTGTGTGTGTGTGTGTGTGTGTGTAATCTGCCTGACATGTAATCTGTCTAATAGTGTAGAATCTGAGGTTTATTGTCCTTGATATAAGTAAAATCTTAAATCTGTATCACTATCTCTTTAAATCAATCTTATATCTTATTTACTTTTAAATCCCATAAAAAACTCTCGTCTCAATAAAAATCCTGAAAATCTCTCTCTCTCTCTCTCTCTCTCTCTCTCTCTCTCTCTCTCTCATCTTAAATCATCTTAAATCGTAAAATTTAGTCTCTCTAAAACGACATTTTATTTTTTTTACCATAAACGACACATCATTAGTCTCAACAAATCATTTCATGTTAAAACAATGACACGTTATCTTAGAATCCATAAACGACGTATTTTTCATCTTAGATATTTTTTTCTTACTCTTAAATCGACGACATATTGTCGTCTTCGAAACCATAAACTACCAAATTTTCATTATAAAATAAGGGCTCATTATTCACCCCAAAATAACAATGATTTCCTCTCCAGAACGACGTATTTTTTTATCCTAAATCGCGTTATCAATTAGGACAGCTCGCAGGGACGATAAGGTAGGCAATGGCTGGTCAACACGCGGGTGTTTGCCAAGTAAACATCGACATTAGCGAGCGATGGAGTTTCTGATTCTCCTTGATGCCGAGTTTTAGAGGTATTTAACGCTTCACGGTATAAACTCAAGGGGATTCGATCCTGCTTTATAGAACTTCAGTCCAGCAGGCAGAGGTCTATTGTCCCGGGGAGATAGAGAGATAATGCGAGAGAGAGAGAGAGAGAGAGAGAGAGAGAGAACAAATGCTGTCTTAATTGAGAGGGAAATCATCTTGTGTGTAAATTTACCTTCCAAATCAAAATTCTGGCGGAAATAATGGTTGATTTTCTCTCTTCACGAGGCCTTTATGTTCGGTTATTATTCTCTTGTTGGGAGACTGTAGCGTTCTTCTCTACCTGTCTGTCTGTCTGTTTTTCTGCCTGTTTGTATGCATGTATAATCTGTCTCTGTTTTTCTGTGTGCCTGTCTGTTCGTATGTCTGTATTCGTCTGCCTGTCTGTGTTTTTTTGCATGTTTGTTTGTCTGTCTGTCAGTCTGTGCCTGTCTGTCTCTCTGTATCTGTTATGATACTCAGCGCTCAGTTTATTGACAATAAAAACAAGTAAAAAACATAAAAATAAGACACACTGAACTTATATATCTGCCTAACAATATATAATTTAAACTTCCCAGTGAGTTTGAGTTGGTCTTGGTGTTGATAATAACTTGTTCCACTCATCCTACCGGTGTTTACCTTATTCCTTCCTTCATATAAAATTACTACGTGTTTGCTCCTGATTGTGTTAGTTTTGTTATCTTTAGTTAGTTGTATATTTCTCTTGTGTCTTTCGATCACATTGCTGCTGGTTGAATCATGCGCCATAATTTTTGTGTTGTGAGCAAATTTACTCATATTGTTGTCTAGAAACATACACAAGCACAAAGGGTCAGTGAGTGAGAGTCAGAGATGAATAATTAGTACTTTTATGCTGAGAGTTTTGGGTTAAGTTATGCTGTTTGTTTTTTTTTTCATTAGAATGGTAATGTTGTTTGTGTGGTGGGGGGGGGGGGGGAAGGAAGGAGTGTGAACGGGAGGAGGAGAGAGGGAGTGAGTAGGAGAAGGAAGCAAAGCGGGAAGAAGTAGGGTTGAGGGTAGGCATGAGGAGAAAGAAAGGATGATGGAAGGAGTAGGGTAGACGTATAAGGGTATAAGGAGAAGGGAGGAGAGGGAAGGTCGACGTATAAGAGGAGGGAAGGTAGACGTATAAGGAAGCTGGAGGAGAGGGAAGGAATGGGAGGGAAGGAAGAGCAGGTAGGCATATAGAGGAAAGGAAAAACAAAATATAGTGTACAGTACATGTTTATTTATGTACAGTATATACTAATGACTCAAACAGTAAGGGATATGCAGTATGTTCGTGATTTACTTTTGACAAATAATGTTTCAGCGTAGCGTGTTATTACATCATAGCGTAATATTACAACAGCCATTAATATTACAACATAGCTTAATATTACAGCAGATTAAACCGTTCTCTCATTAACCTTTGCTGTCAATCTCTCTGGCAGTGTCCATTAATTCCCTCCCACACTAACTCTCCCACACTAACTCTCCCACACTAACTCTCTCCCACACTAACTCTCTCCCACACTAACTCCCACGCTAACTCTCTCCCACTAACCTCCTCCCACACTAACTCTCTCCCACACTAACTCTCTCCCACACTAACTCTCTCCCACATTAACTCCCACGCTAACTCTCTCCTCCCACAATAACTCTCCCACACTAACCGCCCTCCCTATAGTAACCCTCCCACAGTAACTCTCTCACAGTAGTTTGTATTTTAGTTAAAATTTTCAGGTGTTTGTGGGGGGCGTCAGACCTGTGTGTGTTTTAGCTTAATGTATGACTTACGATTTATCATAGAAACAACTATTTGTGATGTCGCTGTGTCCTGTTGTGTACAATGGTGTATGCCGTCTGTACCTTTGAAGCGGGTGGATAAATGGGTGGGTGGATGAATGGATATATCGATAGATGGATAGATAAATAGATAGATAGAGAGAGAGAGAGAGAGAGAGAGGGAGAGAGAGAGAGAGAGAGAGAGAGAGAGAGAGAGAGAGAGAGATCAACACTCACAGGTAGAGAGGGACACACACCCAGGACCCCGTGATTAACTGTGGGGTGTGACCTTTCAGTGTAAAGTTACTCTCCTAGCTGACCCCTTGTTGTTATTTACTGTTGGAGGGAAGTAAGGGAGGAACTAGGTAGGTGAGGGCCGTGTAGCGAGAGGAAATGGAAGGAGATGGGAAAGGAAAAGGAGTAAGAGAAGGGTGACAATGAAAGGGGGGAGGGGGAAGGTAGGACTTAGTGGAGCAAACATGAGACAGAGCGAAGTTTTGACCATAGAGAAAGAATATGAATCACCTAAAGAATAGACACCCAACCTTACCTAGCGTAACCTAATCTAACCCTTCTGGGGGAGGGGAAGAAAGATTCCCCATCCCTGCTGGGTGAGGGGAAGCAAGAGTCTCCCTTTCCTGCTGGGTGAGGGGAAGCAAGAGTCTCCCTTTCCTGCTGGGTGAGGGGAAGCAAGAGTCTCCCTTCCCTGCTGGGTGAGGGAATCCCCCCCCCCTCACAACAGAGGCAGGACAGCTACACTTGTCACAGGTTGTCGTAAACAGTAAACTATTCCTGGCGGAGGTTAAATAAATCTGAATAACAATAGTTGGCAACTTCCTCTGGTACGTGTGTGTGTGTGTGTGTGTGTGTGAGTGTGTGTGTGTGTGTGTGTGTGTGTGTGTGTGTGTGTGTGTGGTGTGTGTGTGTGTGTGTGTGTGAGTGTGTGTGTGTGTGAGTGTGTGTGTGTGTGTGGAGTGTGTGTGTGTGTGTGTGTGTGTGTGTGTGAGTGTGTGTGAGTGTGTGTGTGTGTGTGTGTGTGTGTGTGTGTGTGTGTGTGTGTGTGTGTGTGTGTGTGTGTGTGTGTGTGTGTGTGTGTGTGTGTGTGTGTACCTAGTGATGCTGGGTATATCAAACATGTACACACACACTACACATAGACCTGGAGGTATACAGACAAGGGTAAGCAGCGACTCGACGTGACCAAGGACATCGTAGAGAGAGACAAGAATACAAATAGGAAATAACAAGACAACTAAACGAGGTGTGAAGAGAGGAGGAGGAGACATAACTAACAGAGTAATAGTAATGAAGATAATGTATAAGAAAAACTGCAATAACAGGAGAAACGAAGAAAAGAAAGAGGAAATGAACTCGAGGAAAAGTGGTAGACATAACAGAAGTGGAAGAGGAAGATGGGGAGTAGAGGGAGAAAAGGAGGAGAGGAAGAGGTAGATGATGAAGAAGAGGGAGAGAATGAAGAGAAAGTGGAGTTACTAGAAGAAAGTGTGAGGATGGGGCGGCAAAGGGGAATAAGAGGAAGCGGAAGAATCATAAAGAGAGCACGAAGAGCAAGTGGAGGAAGAAGAAGATATAGTCATAAGGAAAAAGAAAGCGGAGGTATGAAGAGGAGGAAGCGGAGGTATAATGAAGGTGGAGGAGGAAGAAGAGGAAGTGGAACCAAAAGAGGAACAGGAAACGGAAGCGGAGGTGTCATAAGGGAGGAGAGAGAGGACTAGGAGGAGGAAGGAAGGAAGAGGAGGAGGGCCCTGGAAGGCGCGTGAGAAGCATGGTAATAGAAGCATCAGTACCAGCCTGGACGTTATGCTTCTGCCAGGGTCTCCATTATCTGTGTACGTGTCCACCAATACTGTCTCTGGCTATCCTCCTCCTCCTCCTCCTCCTCCTCCTCCTCCTCCTGCTCTTCTTCGTCTTCCCATTTTGGCTTCTCCTCATCTTCTGCCCTTCTTCCTCTCTTCCTACTCCTCCTACTCTTCTACGTCTTCTTTTTCTCCAATTTCTGGTTTTCCCCTTTTCGTTTTCTCTTTCCCTGTTCTGCTCTTCTCCCACCCTCTCCTCTTCTTCCTCTTCCACCTCTTCCCCTTCTTCCTCTTCCCCTTCTTCCTCTTCCCCTTCTTCCTCTTCCCATTATCACGCCCGTCACGCGTCTTACTGGGGGATCACACCCTTATTGTGATACCTCCCTCTCCTCCTCCTCTTCCTACCTTTATCATCTTCGTCGTCCTTCTTCTTCTTCTTCTGTTTTCACAACACTGTCGAGAGGGAGGTAGGAATGAGAGGGAAAGAAAGAGGGGAGGAAAATTAGAGAAATGAGAGAAATGGAGAAAAATGAGAGGGAAAAGAGAAGGGAGGAGAATGAGAGGGAGAGACTGGAGAGGGAAAAGAGAAGGGAGGAGAATGAGAGGGAGAGACTGTAATAGCCGGATGTATAATGAGGAGAAGGGATAAGAGGGGGGGGGGGGTAGTGAGGGGAAATGAAAGAAGGAGAGGAAACGAAAGTAAGGGCGAGGTGATGACGTGAGAGGAGATGAGGGAGGGGTGGAGAGAGGGAGGAAGGGATAAGAGGGGGGGGGGTGTAGTGAGGGGTGGAGACAGGAGGGGAGGGGGAACATGGGAAAGAGGGAGCAGAGGCGTTCTTTTAATATTAATGTCTTCTCCGTGTCTGTCTGTCTATCTGTCCATCTATATGTCTATCTCCTCTCTCCCCCCCCCCCCTGTAACTCCCCCAAATCGTAAATATAAAAAATAAACAATAATGAAGACATGAACCACCCATTCCGAAGTATTAAACATGTAAACAAAGAGATAGGCCCTTCTTGCCTTAGAGGACCAGCGACCAGTCAATGGGCTTTAATAAATCCGTCGTGTTATAACGTAAGTGAGGTGTAGTAAACTGTGTAGTATTTTATTATATGAATGAACACCAGCAACAAGCCTTGTGGCATAGTGTAACTTTATGAATGAATGAATGAATGAATGCAAATATTAACGTACAGGAATTTTGAATGAAGAAGAGTTATAATTAATATATGAATTGTAATGAATATTATTTTTATGAATGAATGGCAGCAACACCTTATTATATTATGAATTATTTGAAGTACATGTTAACGAAATGATTAATGAATGAGCTGTAGATAATTTCTCATAGGATAATTTTATAATTCTTCTGGAAATAATATTTGGAAAAAAAATAGATTAATCACGTGTTTAGAATATTGTGAGTTGAGTGGAGGTTGTAGAGCTGGTGGGCCGGATACTGATGGTGTCTTGATATTGTTTGATAGACGAGCTGCCATGTGTGTGTGTGTGTGTTGATGAATTTATAAAGAGAACCCTCAAGGAAATTTTTCTCTCACTCTTCTCTGTCACATTAGGACGTACGCCAGCACACTGGTACTCTCTCTCTCTCTCTCTCTCTCTCTCTCTCTCTCTCTCTCTCTCTCTCTCTCTCTCACACATTAGGGCGTGCGTCAACACACCAGTAGAAGCTTCCCTGTGATCGTCCAGGCTTACTGGTCTGGCAGAGGGTGATGGGCTTTACATGAGGGGGAGAGGGGGAGCCAGTAGAAGGAAGATGAGGACAGGGAGGGGGGGGGGAGAGCTAGAAAGATGCTGGTGAAAGATGAGGATGTTTGAGGAGGGGAGCGGGGAAGGGGCAAGAGGTAGAGGGAAACGGAAGGGAAAAGAGGAAGGAGGTGGTTAGGGGAAAGAAGGAAGAGATGGAGGGGAAGGGAGACGATGTTTCAGATGATCATAGAAAGCCGGAGAGAGAGAGAGAGGGAGAGAGGCTCGGACAGAATAAGAGGATAAAATTTGTGATAAAGTTACACTAAAAGCGAGAGAGAGAGAGAGAGAGAGAGAGAGAGAGAGAGAGAGAGAGAGAGAGAGAGAGAGAGAGAGAGATATGCAAAGCGAGGAAGCGAATAATACGGTTCAGTACCCTATTCAGTGTCCCCTAGTAAGGTAAATTGGGAGAGAGAGAGAGAGAGAGAGAGATCACTTTTCTTTAATGTACTAAAGGCCATTAAGTATGGCCATGTAACTCAGCCCTTATGACCTTTTGCTGACCTTCAAGGGGGGATAAAGGTCACTCTCCACCCCTCTCATGATCTCTTCCACCAGCCTGGGAGAGGGGAGAGAGAAAAAGAGAGGGAGAGGCAGGAAGTTACAGTAATGAAAAGGAAGGGGAGAAGAGGGGGACAGTGATAGGGAAATGGTAAGGAGGGTGAGAGAAGGGAGGGAGGAGAAGGGAGTGGGAATTCTGAGAGGGGGAAGGAAGGGTGGAAGGAGAGGGGAGGAAGAGTGGTGGAATGGAGAGGAAAAAATGAAAAATAAATGAGGTGATAATAGGAAGGAAGGGAGAAAGAAGAAGGAAATGAGAAACGGGGAAGGAAGATGAGTTAGAAAGAAGAGAAGAAAGGAGAGGAAGGAGGAAATTGGGAGAGGGAGGATACAAATGGAAATGAGAGAAAGGAAGAAATGAGTAGAGGAAAGATGCAGAAAGAAAGTAGAGGAGAGAGGGAGGGAAATAATGAGAAAGGGATAAATAATGGAGGGTGTGAAGGAAAGAATGAGGAAGGGAGTGAATGGAGGGAGGTAGGAAAGGAGGGTGGGAATGAAGAGAGGGAAGAAGGAAGGAAGTCAGCGGTACCCAAATATTCTTTGAGACTTAACTAGTCACCTGACATTCACAGTGAGAGATGTACATGGATAGATCAATAGAGAGAGAGAGAGAGAGAGAGAGAGAGAGAGAGAGAGAGAGAGAGAGAGAGATGGGGGCGGGGGGCAGGAAGGGCAGGCCGTCCACCCACAAAGAGGAACAACCAGGAGAAAAAAAATATATATACAAAATTATGTCTTTTAAGAAATCCGGGTCTTTCACAAATATTGCCTCCCTTCTCCCTTTCTTCCTCCTCCCCTCCCCGCCCCTCCCAGTGTTCTTCCCTTCCTCTCCCCCACCTCTCCCCTTCCCCCCTTTCATTTTTTGTCCCCTTCCCCTATCCCTTCCCTCGTACTATTCCTCTCCCTTCTGTCCCCCAAGCCTCTTCATGAAGGCGGAGTCTCTCTCTCTCTCTCTCTCATACCAAGCCTCACCATTCGCTCACTCACCTACACCTCACATAACATATGTCGTCCACATCTCATTAGATCCTAGCAAAGAGAGGAAGATCAGGTATCCTTCTCTCCCTCCCTCCCTCCCTCCCTCCCTCCCTTCTTTCTATAGAAAATATGCCTCCTTTCCTACCCCACTTCCATCTCCCTCATCCCTCACCCCCACCTTCTTTTAGCCATTACGAGGTAAAAAACTAGAAAAATATGACTTTCCATTGAAGTGGTCGCGAGCCTATTAGGTGAACCTGACTTATTCCCTCTTTGAGTTCTTTTCTATGGATGAAGGATGACCACCCTTGGGTACTATTGGCCTGACAGTTTTATTGGATAATAAAAATAGTCACAGTGAAGGGGAGGGAAATAAAGCCGTCTCGTAATTAATAGGAAAGACAGGTTGAATAACGGCAAGTTCCCTCGGTCACGTTAGCTGTGTTGTGGTCTGGCTCTGTTGCTGTGTGATAATAAATGTCTAAGTCTTTATCGCACTTGCACTAAACAATACCAAGATAATCTAAGAATATAACAAGAAATCTTAACTGAAATACATTTAGCGAAGTTAAAAGGATTGATCTACAAACATGTGTTATTCGTCTTTGTTGACATTCCATCATATGGTAGGATTTGGCGCGCTTTCTCAGATGATGTCAACAAACACACGTGGACTGACATGAGTATACAGACACACACACACACATACATATACAAACACGGAGGCAGATGCTGGTAGTCCTCCCTCCATGTTTCTCACCCTCCCTCCCCTTCCCTCCATCTCCTTAAAGCCCTCCTCCACTCTCCCTGCTCCTCCTACACCCCCTCAATTTCTCTCACTTCCTTCCTGCTTAGTTCTCCTTCTCCCATGTTCTTTGACCATCTCTCTCTCTCTCTCTCTCTCTCTCTCTCGTCCCCCCCTTCTGTTTCCATCTTCCTCTTCATCCTTTAATCTCTGATCCGCTTTCCTTTCTCCCTTCTTCTTCCCCCATTCTACCGTTTCTCTTCTCTCCTCCTTCCTCTCCCACCCTCCCCTTATTGCTACCCTTCCTCCTCCAAGTCCTTGCTCCCCTCCTCTCTCTCTCTCCCTTCCTCCCAGCCACAGTAAGCAAGTCAGCGGGGGTGTTAGGCGTCACAATAAGTATCTAGGACTTCCCTCATCCCATGTTTCCTGTGTAGTGGTGAACGTGGCTGAAATAATGGTGAATCATAGTAACAAGATTCGTCCATATTAGCTTCGGACCTCCCAAAGAGTGATAGTGAATGGAGAGAAATAAATAAAGCATTGAAATACGAGACAGGTAGATGAATAGACAGACGGAACAAATATTTTTAATAAGAAAAACCCCAGAATCGGAAAAAAATCATTGTGTCTCTATATTAAGGTTTATTTTGACAACATCTTGGGACAGACACTCACACACTCACTCCCTCACACTCCTTGTTCCCGCCTGACCTGTGTTGACCTCTTCTCTTGACCTGGCTTTAGTTCCATCGCCTGACCTGACCAAAATAAACACGTGCTGTAGTTCATTGACTATTTATGGCCATTTCTTTTCTTTTATCTTCTTCCTTGTCTTCCTCTTCCTTTTGGTTCTCTTTGCCTTCCTCTTCCTTTTGGTTCTCTTTGCCTTCCTCTTCCTCATATAAACACTGTACACGCGGTAAGTTCCAAAGACGATCGACCCTAAAACGAAAAGAAAAGCCTGTGATTATGACTGTTGGAATGAAGACAAGAGAGAAGACAGAAAAGCAAGATAAACAAAGAAAGAAGAAGAAAAATAAGTCAAAGGAAGAAGAAAAGAAGACAAAGAAGAAGGAAGGAAGACAAAGAAAGAAAGATAAAGAAAGAAGAAAAGAAAAACAAGAAAGAAGAAGAAAGTAAAACAAAGAAAGAAGACAAATAAGACAAACGGCGAAGAAAAAGAAGACAAAGAAAGAGGAATAGGAAGAGCAGAAAGACAAAGACAAAAAGAAAAGAAAGAAAAAAGACAAAGCAAGAAGGAAAGAAAGTGGAAGAATAATGGCCGCTCGTCTCCTCTCATACACAAGAAACACAAAACGAACACCAAAACTCAATTATAATCTTAGTGAAGCGAGTCGAGCAGCTCAGGTGTTTCCAAGACAACTTTGTATCGTCCGTCTCTCCAGCGCCCTGTAGTCCAAATTATAGCACATCTAGTTGAGTCCAAAATGCAGCATATATCAATAGCCTTTCATCTATCTACAAGCGTCAAGTTGGGTCAAGTGTCCCGTGTGTTGGCGTCGTTCTTGTTTGTATAAATTTTTTGGTCAATGCAGGACTTTGGGGCAGGTGGGAGACTGGGGGGGGGGGGGGGTATTAATGATTTTCTCTCTTGATTATGTATATAGAACGTAATCCATATTTTATGTAATGGTAATTTTGAGGTGAGACAAACAGGTACACAGACAGCATAATGACCAAGCTGTTGTTTTATGTGTTCAGATATTGAATTAATTCTTTATCTTTCTTGAATATGTTCACCAAATTTAATCACATCAGATATAATGAAATTCCAGGCTTAAAACCCCTTTTAGACAGACAGACACACACCCAGCTTGTACTGTTCTTTAATACGTCTTCTGTCAGCTGTAATCTAATGGTGTTTTACGTGTCGCGGGTGTAAAATATATATATGTATATATATACCAGACTTAATTAAAACCTAACGTAAAGGAATTTCAAACTTTAAAGCCACCAACACACCTCCAGTAGGTTGTAATAACTGTGTGTGTGTGTGTGTGTGTGTGTGTGTGTGTGTGTGTGTGCATCTGGGTGAGAATCAGTGCCCTTCATCACGAGGTGCACCACTCCCACACACATCCGAGGTGTAAGAAGATTTTCCTCACACGCTGTGCTAACTCCCCCCCCCCCCCCCCCTCCAGGCCTTTCACAGCACCGACCCGGGACACACAGCGACTGAAAAAAGAGGCCACAGTGGTTCACAATGGTCCAGAATGGTCGACAATGGGGCAGGATGGGTTACAATAGGGGCCTACGGTCATGCCGATACTGTTTCAATGAGGAAGGTCGGGTGGGAGTGAGAGGCTGTAGACCTATACACGTTGTTGGGACGGCAGTACATACAGCCGGTAAACTAGTACATGAATCCGGTATGGCAGTACACACACCCGGTATGGCAGTACACACACCCGGTATGACAGTACACACACCTGACATACCAGTACAGTAATACATGCCCCCCCCCCCAAGTAAATAAGACTAGTGCTACAAAACACAATCATATTACAGCACTACCAGTATACTGACCCGGTACACCAGTTCAGCAGTGCCCCAGTAATAAGATGAGGAGAGATGAGTAATATGCGGCCCCTTACATCTCAGTTATGCAGGCTCGTGTCTCCTCGTACCTCGCTAGTTATAGTTAGATGAAAATTCGTCTTAAAAATATAGCTACAGGTACAGATTAAGTTTCAAGATACAGGTATAAATAACTGTATCTGTAACTGGCGACTGTATCATAAAATTACGTCAATAAATCAGTGAGATCAGCTAGTTATATAAAGATCACAAATACGTAATCTACTCAGAACTAAATTATTATCATCAGCAGCTAGATGGAACATTAAGTGATGGTCCTTCGGGGTGTGATAGATGATATATTAATCAGACCAAATCCTCAATATCAGGACAGTTGTGTTATGGTAGTGGTGTGAGGCGCTACTCAAGTTCCCCGGAGCACTTTACAATGCTGCGTATTTCTGGTATTGTCAAGTTAAAAAAGAATCCAACTGTGCTATACGATTGTTAGTCTTGTTGGCTGTAGTTAGAATTAGGTTATATTTATTATTTCTCTGATCATCTTATTTTACAGTTGTCGGTTGCTCTTCTTCCTTTCTTCGTTTTTCTCACCTTTATTACATATATTTTTAATTACATCTGTCTAGTTTACTTTTTTCCTTCCTATACCTACACCTTTCATTGGTATTCCTGTTGCTCTCTCCACTGCATTTGTTTCTCTCTTTGTTATATAATTTTCTTCTTTATCTTGTCTTCTCTGTTGTCTTCCTCATTCCTAGTAGGTTTCCCTTCATGATATTCCCGACTTAAACTTTATATTCTCACTATTGATCTCTCAAGATTTTTCTGCTTCTGTAATACTAATTTAATTGTCGTCATATATGAGTTTATTTTTCCTATTTCCAGGTCACAGTTCAGTCCCTCCCCCGCACTCAAGGCTCAGGCCAGGTATGTGAAGTTACCACCTTGTTTTAATTGATTATTCCTCATGTCTAATTATTTTATTGTTTTCTTTCTCCTCTGCTATATACTTAATCTCACCTTCGTTTTCCATTCATTAACTCTCAGATCTCTTCTTCGTAAATGTTCCTGTCTTTTCTAAACAACTACCCGGTATCTCTTCCACCTGTTTGTTTTTTAATGTTGATTTGATTTCCATAAAGGTGTAAGTATTGCCAGTGAAGGTAAATAAGATTTGTTAAACTCTTGGGGAGTCTTTCAGCTAACTGGGTCCAGATCGCCACGTGGCCAACAATGAATTCAGTATGTTAAGATCCCAGTATCCCACTCATAAGTCCCAGGAAACACGCATCCACGTGGCCTATATCCCAGTTACCGGGAGGTGGGAGGGATAGAGGGCCAGCGGGCTACCTTTGTAAAGGGATTAGAAGATTAGTGATTGTAGGAGTGAAGAGGCTGGTGAATCCCTCATGTGTGAGGTGAAATATATGTCACATTCTTATTGGTTGTTGAGGGCGAGGAGGGTGTGTGGTGGGTAGAGAGGGAGAAAGGGAGGGGATAAAGATACTCATGAGAGAGAAGGGCAGGGAGTGAGATGTGAGAACTGGAGAAGTGTTAGGAGATATGAGAGAAAGATAGAGGAGAAAATTGGAGATGTGAAACAGGAAGAGATACAGGATAATTGACCAAAAGACAGAAAAAGGGAGCCAGACAAAACGATGGTACACCATTGACCCCCCTCCCCCCCTCCCCCCCCCCAAAAAAAAAAAATAGAATATGACAGACAGAAAGGAAATGCGAGAAACATAGAGTCGAGGAACGAGGGAAAGGTACAGAAAGAAAGTCCCACAAAACAGGCATCCCCCACACACACACAAAACACCACCACACCATCACTCCACAACCACCACCACAACTTCCCCCACCAGGTAACATGACCCCCCTACCTATACACCCAACCTCCAAACCTGCTGACCAGCCTCTCTCCCCTGTCATCCCCCCTCCTTTCCACCCCCCCCTTCACATCCCCTCCTTCCCTCTGCCTCACAGGACATACATACTCATGTGCTTAAAAAAACAACAAAGATGTGGAGAGAGGAAGAATCCCACCACTGCCACCATTGTTATGTTTAGGCCTGGGGTCAGAGAGCTGTCATCCTCAGCGGTGCTACTGTAACATCCCGTCTCCCTTCCTCTCACTCTCCCTTAAAAAAAAGTAAATGTTCAGGAGGGGCAGAATCCTACTGCTGCCACCATTTAGGCCTGGGGTCTTGGGCGTCATCCTGAACGGTGCTACTGTAAAGACCGCCAGTAAGTGACAGTAACCCAACACCTCTTTCATGCTGGTTTTAAGGGACGTCCAGGCCCGTGAGAGCCGAGGCGTGTGGAATATGGTCTGTATAGGCTCACAATTTTATAAGCTAAGACACATATCAACCCAGACCTGTTGTTTAAGCTAACTGACACGGGGAAAATGTGAGGCTAGAGAAGGCGGAAACTGGGCCAACTCAGAAACAGGTAAAAGTGTTGCCGGGGCCCTGCTTGTTAGTTGGCTGCCACGACCAAACTTGCTGCTTCCCTTTACTACAAGTTCCTGTTGAACTATAAGTTTACCTTAACTTGTCAAGAGTAGCTTTGATCACCACCGTTCTTACCCTAAGAGTTTAGCCCTGATCAGTCGCTTACCTTAAGAGTTTGGCTTTGATCACACACACACACACACACACACACACACACACACACACACACTACCTCCCTGATTATAGCACTTAACTGAAGACGGCGTTACCAGTGGACGTAACACGCCGAAGGGTATAGTAGATGTTTAGGTCTTGGGAAAAGGCTAATTTTTATCGTAATTTATTCTTGTGACAGCAACAGAGGACTTTAAACACCAACAATAATAATATTAAAGAAGAAGTTGACAGTGATGATGGTGATGAATATGATGATGATAAAGAAGAATGAAAGAAAAAGAATGTTCGCTCCCCACCAAAATCTTGCCCTCCCCCCCCCCCCTCCCTGCGGTGAACCAGAGGAAGACAGTGCTATTGTCTCCCACAGCTTTTGCTACACCCCGATAGGCCATTGGGGGTGAGGAAGGGGGGGGGGGTGAGAAGGGTAGAGGGAGAAAAAGTGATGGAGGGAGAGATTGAGAGAGATGGAAGGATGTGAGTAGGAACCGTTGGAATGAGAGAGAGAGAGAGAGAGAGAGAGAGAGAGAGAGAGAGAGAGAGAGAGAGAGAGAGAGAGAGAGAGAGAGAGAGATCATCTATCTTCTATAACTCGATTGGAAAGAAGAGATAAAAAGTGAGAGAAAGAGAGCGAAGATTAGAGTTAGAGTGAGAGACAGTGATAAGGTGATAAAAAGAGTAAGAGAGAGAAAGAGAGAGAGAGAGAGAGAGAGAGGTGGACGGACGGAATTGAATGGAAAGAGGATGAATGTGAGAGGAAACACGAGAGTGTGTGTGTGAGGGAGGGAGGGGGAGAGTGTGTGAGGGAGGGAGGGAGGGAGGGAGGGGGAGAGTGTGTGTGTGTGTGAGGGAGGGGGAGAGTGTGTGAGGGAGGGAGGGAGGGAGGGGGAGAGTGTGTGAGGGAGGGAGGGAGGGGGAGAGTGTGTGAGGGAGGGAGGGAGAGGGAGAGTGTGTGAGGGAGGGGAAGAGTATGTGAGGGAGGGAGGGAGGGGGAGAGTGTGTGAGGGAGGGAGGGAGGGGGAGAGTGTGTGAGGGAGGGAGGGAGGGGGAGAGTGTGTGTGTGTGTGTGTGAGGGAGAGGGAGAGTGTGTGAGGGAGGGAGGGAGGGGGAGAGTGTGTGAGGGAGGGAGGGAGGGGGAGAGTGTGTGAGGGAGGGAGGGAGGGGGAGAGTGTGTGAGGGAGGGAGGGAGGGGGAGAGTGTGTGAGGGAGGGAGGGAGGGGAAGAGTGTGTGTGTGTGTGTGTGAGGGAGGGGGAGAGTGTGTGAGGGAGGGAGGGGGAGAGTGTGTGAGGGAGGGAGGGAGGGGGAGAGTGTGTGTGTGTGTGAGGGAGGGGGAGAGTGTGTGTGTGTGTGAGGGAGGGGGAGAGTGTGTGAGGGAGGGGGAGAGTGTGTGAGGGAGGGAAGGAGGGAGGGAGTAAAGTGGAGAAACAGAATGAGTGAGAGAGAGGAAGAGAGAGGGAGGGAGGGAGTGAGTGCATCTACCCACAATACCTCGGTGGGGAGTCACAGCCACACAAAGCCTGAGTTCATTTGTAAAGGCTGAGATGTGCGTGTGTGTGTGTGTGTGTGTGTGTGTGTGTGTGTGTGTGTGTGTGCGTGTGTGTGTGTGTGTGCGTGTGTGTGTGTGTGTGTGTGTGTGTGTGTGTGTGATGAACAACATGCCCCCAGCAGATTTATTGTAGTGTTGTGTCAGTGCCCGATCTCTCCCACAGCTCTCCTCCTCCTCCTCGTCCTCGTCGTCGTAGGTGAAACAAGGTATTCGCAGCAAACTTCAGTGAATGAACAGTGTAAACAAAGGATTTAATGAATGAGCAGTAGGAGTAGAGTCTCACGTGTTTACCACTACCAGCTGTTAATGAATGTGTGTGTGAGAGAGGTTGGTTATGAAGGGCATTTTGATGACTGGTGACCGGCATGTAGGTTGGGGAGGAAGGTGGGGGAGAGGAAGAAGGGTGTACGTTGGGGAGGTAGGGTGATGGGGTAGTGGAGGAGGAGGGATAAAAGTGGTGGGGGTCGATTAATTATCAATGACTGTGTATAATTCTTTTCCACATCCAGATATTTTTGATATGTTAGTTCAATTAGACCTGAGAGAGAGAGAGAGAGAGAGAGAGAGAGAGAGAGAGAGAGAGAGATTGTTGTAAGTGTTACCTTACCTTCATCATATGTAAAGTCTTCAGTACTTTTTTTTTTCTAGGTGCGTCAGCTGCCAGGGTCATAAAGCACACCGTTCACTGTGTTTGTTTGTGTGTCATCGTACTCAAGGAGTTAAGTCGTACTCAAGGGGTTAAGTCGTACTCAAGGGGTTGTCATCGTACTCAAGGGGTTATATCGTACTCCAGGGCTTATGTCACCGTGTTAAAGGGGTTATATCACCTTCCTCAATGGGTTGTAATAATGTTACAAAATATTCTGACACAAAATAACCTAACACCAAAATTCCTCTGGTTATATGCGATGTTATAATGTTAAATAAAGTAGTGGGATTTAATAAGATTCACAACACGTCTTAGGTTGTATTATAACAAGACTGCGTTGGGGTTGTGAATGCTGGTCCGCGCTAAAGTGGCACTCTTAGGACCCTGGTGACAATAGGAACGCCTCACCTGCTGGAGGAGATATGCCATTGTTGTCCTAATGCATATGTTGCCATCTTCATGTACACTTATTTTTATCTTCCAGGGTGTAGAGAGAGAGGGGGGGGGGTCGCCAGGTAGGGAGGGAGACATGGGGGGTCGCCAGGTAGGGAGGGAGACATGGGGGGGTCGCCAGGTAGGGAGGGAGACATGGGGGGGTCGCCAAGTAGGGAGGGAGACATGGGGGGGGGGTCGCCAGGTAGGGAGGGAGACATGGGGGGTCGCCAGGTAGGGAGGGAGACATGGGGGGTCGCCAGGTAGGGAGGGAGACATGGGGGGGTCGCCAGGTAGGGAGGGAGACATGGGGGGGGGGGTCCCCAAGTAGGGATGGAGAAATGGGTGGGGGGGTCGCCAGGTAGGGAGGGAGACATTGGGGGGGTCGCCAGGTAGGGAGGGAGACATTGTGGGGGGTCGCCAGGTAGGGAGGGGGACATGGGGGGGGGGGGTCGCCAGGTAGGGAGGGAGACATGGGGGGGGTCGCCAGGTAGGGAGAGAGGGGGGGTCGCCAGGTAGGGAGGGAGACATGGGGGGGGGGTCGCCTGGTAGGGAGGGAGACATGGGGGGGGTCGCCAGGTAGGGAGAGAGACATGTGGGGGTCGCCAGGTAGGGAGGGAGACATGGGGGGGGGGGTCGCCAGGTAGGGAGGGAGACATGGGGGGGGTCGCCAGGTAGGGAGGGAGACATGGGGGGGGATCGCCAGGTAGGGAGGGAGACATGGGGGGGTCGCCAGGTAGGGAGGGAGACATGGGGGGGGTCGCCTGGTAGGGAGGGACACGTGGGGGGGTCGCCAGGTAGGGAGAGAGACATGTGGGGGTCGCCAGGTTGGGAGGGAGACATGGGGGGGGGGGTCGCCAGGTAGGGAGGGAGACATGGGGGGGGTCGCCAGGTAGGGAGGGAGACATGGGGGGGGTCGCCAGGTAGGGAGAGAGGGGGGGGGTCGCCAGGTAGGGAGGGAGACATGGGGGGGTCGCCAGGTAGGGAGGGAGACATGGGGGGGGGGGGGTAAGATGGAAATAGGAACCAGGGAAAGGAGAGAGAAACAGGGATGGGCGAAAGAAGGGAGCTAGAGAAGGAAAGAAGGAGCTAGAGAAGGAAAGAAGGAGCTAGAGAAGGAAAGAAGGAGCTAGAGAAGGAAAGAAGGAGCTAGAGAAGGAAAGAAGGAGCTAGAGACGAACGGAAGGAGGGAGCTAGAGAGTAAACAAGGAAGCTAAAGAAAGAAAGAAGGAGCGAGAGACGAAAGGAAGGAGCTAGAGAGAAAACGAGGGAGCTAGAGAAGGAAAGGAAGGAGGGAGGTCTCAGTTGGTCCTACTTTAAATATCGTGGATGATAGTGTCTTGGGGAGACTTAAAGACGATATTGTTGTGTAGGAGGGAGGGAGGGGGGCAGAAAAGGAGGGAGGGAGGGGGGCAGAAAAGGAGGGAGGGAGGGGGGCAGAAAAGGAGGGAGGGAGGGAGCTAGGAAGGAGGTAAGAAGAAGCTTGGGGAAGAAGGAGGAAGAAATTAAGGAAAACAGGGAGACAAAGGAAGGGACAGACTGTGGGGGACTAACAGATAAACTAACAGACAGACAGACAGACACGATAACAGAATTAAGAGACAGGTTTAATTGTTATGGTTGATGTTATCTTATGTTGTGTTATGGAGTAGTTAAGTCCCTCCCTCCCTCCTCTTCATCTCCCATTCTCTTCCTTTCTCTTTTTCCTCCCTCCCTCCCTCTATCCTTCCTCCCTACCTTTCCTTCTCTCCCTCCCTCCCTCTATCCTTCCTCCCTACCTTTCCTTCTCTCCCTCCTCCCTCTATCCTTCCTCCCTACCTTTCCCTTCACTCCTTCCTCCCTTTCGTCCCCTACATCCCAGCTACTAGGATAAGGGAGAGAAGTAAATAAAGAAGGAGGAAGAAATTCAGAAGGTTAGGATAGATAGATAGATAGATAGATAATTACTTATCCATTTAATCTCCCTTTGTTGTAATTCCCTGTCCGTCCTTCCTCCGTTTCCTCCCTACATTATATACAACTCTCTCTCTCTCTCTCTCTCTCTCTCTCTCTCTCTCTCTCTCTCTCTCTCTCTCTCTCTCTCTCTCTCCTTCCTCACTCTTAAACTCCCTTCCTCTCCCCCTCTTCCCTCCCTCCCCTTCCCCACCTTCCTTCTTTCCCTTTAACACTCCCTTTCTTCTCTTTTTTCTCTCCCTTTTCCCTCCCTCTCCCCCTCAATCCCTACCTTGATAAGGGATCAGGTACTCCCATTATGCCGTAATCCATACATGATCAGGGTGAGGGTGAGTCTTCCTTACTATGAATGGGGAGGTAGTGTGGGGAAGGGGGGTGTGGGGGAAGGGGAGTGTGGGGAAGGGGGGTGTGGGGGAAGGGGAGTGTGGGGGGAAGGGGAGTGTGGGGGAAGGGGAGTGTGGGGGAAGGGGAGTGTGGGGGAAGGGGAGTGTGGGGGAAGGAGAGTGTGGGGAAGGGGGGGTGGGGGAAGGGGGGTGGGGGAAGGGGAGTGTGGGGGATGGGGTGTGTGGGGAAGGGGAGTGTGGGGGACGGGGGGGTGTGGGGGAAGGGGGTGTGGGGGAAAGGGGGTGTGGGGGAAGGGGAGTGTGGGGGAAGGGGTGTGGGGGAAGGGGGGTGTGGGGCAAGGGGAGTGTGGGGGAAGGGGAGTGTGGGGGAAGGGGAGTGTGGGGGAAGGGGGGTGTGGGGGAAGGGGAGTGTGGGGGAAGGGGAGTGTGGGGGAAGGGGTGTGGGGGAAGGGGAGTGTGGGGGAAGGGGGTGTGGGGGAAGGGGAGTGTGGGGGAAGGGGAGTGTTGGGGAAGGAGATGTAGGGGGAGAGGAGGGCATGGTGGGGAATGAGGTGTTGGAAATAATGATGATAAACAATAATAAACACCAGATGTCAGTACCGGCACCAATATCGCTTTCATCACTTCTCTCCTCCAATATCTGGCAATATTCTCTCTCATCTCCTCCTTTATATCCTACCTCACCTCTTCACTTCCTTTATCCTCCTCCTCCTCCTCCTCTTCTTCCTCTCGGTAGGTTCAGTCATGTCCTCGTATTCAGAGGCCACGTCAGACGACATTATTCTGCTCCCTAATTTTTTTTCCTGTGAGACTCAACAACAATATTCACCGGTGCCTTTCAAAGACAAATTCCTCAACTAAATTAAACATACAATGTTCTAAATAAACTAAAATACGTCTAATATTGGATAAATTATTGTTGATTTTGAGGATATTTATTATAAAATGTCCCCGATTGAATAGTGAAATTGACGATGGCGTTTTTTCTCCTGGGAAAGAAAAGACTTGTCGGGGTATAAGGGTAGAGTGCATTATGGGATTATCGCGGGCAGGAACAAGTGACAGTCGAGGGTCCAGGTGAAGGGAGGAGGATCAGATAGAGGTGTCAAGAGTTCATTATCAACTGTGTGAGAGGCTTTACAGTGTGAATAAGGGCAGAGGTGATCGGGTTACGCTTCCTTCCTCGGTATTCTGTGGTACTGTTTTCTGTTTTAGTCTGAGATTTAGACATTGTGTGTTAGTGAGGTGTTTTTGACGGAAGTGTAAGTTTATCAACCTTGTGTTGTTGTGTGTGTGTGTGCGCGCAATCAGTGTGTAGACCCATAACCCCCCCCCCCCCCCTTCCAAAGGAAGGAAGAGGTGATGATGTCAGGTCTCATCGGATGACGTCATGGTGGGAGTTAAAAAGAATCTCTACCTGATCCCACGAGATAAGAAAAGACTTAAGGTGACGCCATCTAACATGTGAATATAGATCAAATTAGGAAAATTTCAACACTGGGTGATGATGATGATCATGATGAGGAGGCGGAGGAGGATAATGCAGGTGAATGATGCAGCTGTATACGTATATGTATGTATGTATACATTGTATATGTGTAGAATAACTATCATAAATCAACATATTATACCGGATGGCTAAAATATTTATGCACAGGTAGACTAAAATAAACAAAAAGAATAACCTCTATAGAAGGCATAATATTGACAGCTCACAAACACATATTTGCTAACTTCTCCGAAAACGTTCCAATATTAAATTTTCCTTCGTGAAAGTCTTATAAAATTGCTGGTTGAGGTAGAGAGTCATATTACCTGGCGGGGAAGGTAAGATATTTATATTTTCTTTATTGCTTCTCGGGGGGGGGGGGGGTTGATTTGTATGTTGTGAGACCTGAGACACATATACTCACACAATTCATATTGTATACTTGAGGTTTGTGAGTAAATGTGATGAAATAAATGTATCTGGCTTACGTTTTGTTACACACACACACACAACGCCCCACCTGTCTGGCTCACTCGCGTCGGTCGCCTCCACCACCGAGTACCATTAATTATATAAACGATTATACAACATTTGCAAGAAATTATAGATTTTAGTAATTTGTATATAAGTAGGACCTATACGGGGCTACTACTACTACTACTACTATTACTTTTTTTAAATGGCCTCCAGCCTTCCCCAATAGCAACACCTTTGCCGCCATTTTATTACCTTAAAATTAAATTTCATAATATACTACTACTACTACTACTACTACTACTACTACTACTACTAAAGTCACATTCATAAAAAACTAAAAATCACATAAATATCGGAAATAAAAATCGAAATTCACACCCAGATATTTTATTCCTAAAAGAAAGTATCAATATAAGAACGCGTAATGTTGAGTGCAGTTACTTTACCTTCACTTGACACTTCGTAACGGCAGACACTTACACCAATTCGTTAAAAGATGGGATAACTTCACACTGACTTTGAATCTCTTAAAACACACGTAAAAAGTCCTAAAGTGGTTTTATAATATTAACAGTAAAAAATATGGTTGATTGTAAAACTAATAATAATAATAATAATAAATAGAATGATAATAGTAAAATAATAATAATAATAATAATAAATAGAATGGTAATAGTAAAATAATAATAATAATAATAATAAATAGAATGGTAATAGTAAAATAATAATAAATAGAATGATAATAGTAAAATAATAATAATAACAATAAATCAATATTACTACTGCTACTACTAATAATGTTAATGATGACAACAATAATAATAATTATATCAGATGGATTTAATTTTCAACTCGAGGGTATAATTATATTAACTACAATATTGGGTAATAAAGTTGTGGCAGAGAGACGGAGAGAAACGGGCAGAAAGAGATACACAGAGAAAGAGAAGATGAAACAAAGACAGAGAGACAAAGAGAGAATGAGATAGATTTAGATTAACAGTGAGAAAAAGACTGTGAGTCGTATACAGTATATACTCGTAGATCCAGAGAGAGGAGACAGATAGACAGACAGACAGATAGAAGAAGAGTAATGAGTTCAATAAAGCATCTCCGCTTATAACTACCGTATAATAACACGGGAAATAACAACCTTCATAACAACAACCAAAACTACATTAATAACAATAACAACAGCAATGATAACAAAACTACAAACCATAACAGGCGTCAATAACAATGCTTACTACTACAACCACAGCAACATCACTATCATCATAATCATCAATAACAACAACATTTATTGCAACAATAACTTGATTTACTACAACAACAACAACCATTTCCTACAACACCTGGCAGAGAACACACCAGCAAATAGCAATAACGGAGAGAGAGCAACAAAGGAACAGACAAAGATAATAACAGTTATAGATATTAGCGGGGTATAATAACGAGACCCGGGCTGATGGACAGGTGTGTGTGTGTTTGTTTGTTTCTTCTCCAGCTTTCTTGTGTCTTAGGAGGAGGAGAAGGAAGAAGAAGAATGAGAACAAGGAAAAGGAATTGGAAAGGGGAGAAAGAGGGGAATGGGAAGGCCAAGAAGGAGGAGAGGGGGAGGAAAATGAAGGGTAAGGGAGGATGGAGGAGAGGGAAATGGGAAGGGCAAGGGAAAGGAGGAGGAGGGCGAGTAAAAGAGAAAGAACATGGGGTTAAGGGATAAGTAGATAGGAAATACAAAGAGAAGAAGAGAACGTAGAGGAGGAAGATAAGGAATGGGTAAATAGGAAGAAGGAACAGGAGAAGAAGAGGAAGATGATAAAAAAAATGGAGAAAGGCAAAAAGAGAAGAAGAGGCGGAGGAAAATACGAAAGAGGTAGATAGGCAGGAAGAAGGACAAGAAAAAGAAAGTATAAGGATTAAGAAGAAGAAGATAGGCAGAGGGTGTTGTGATGGTGAACTCAACGCAGGCTGTGTATTGGACTGAAGCTGAAGGGCCAATCCACACACACGCTTATGATGTTCAGGAGGAAGAAGAAGAGGAGGTGGGGGATAGGACCAGGCAGAAGAAGAACTGGAAGAGAAGAAAGAATAAGAATTGGAAAAAACAATAAAGACGACCGATACGGCCTACTGTGTCTAGTTAGAAGGCGAGGAAGAAGAAGAATGGAAGGAAGAGGAAGACGTCGACGACGAAGAAGGATGAACATTAGCAGTAAGGGTTCCTGCTGCTACCACGCCTGCTGCAGCTGCTGCTCCTACCGTCCACCCTAAAGGTTGCTGTGGTTGTGGTGATGGTGGTGGTTGTAGATGCCCATAACCAGTACCCTCCACTTCATTTGGTTGCGGCCACCACAGAGGTTGATAGTTGTCGTGGTAGGGGGGTTGGTTGTTGGGGTTCATTCCGTGGTTGACTTGAGTGGGAGGAGTCAGGGGTGTTGACCAACCGATGAGGGCAGTTGGTGGTTGTTGTGGTAGTGGGTAGAGGTATGGTTGTTGTGGTAGTGGGTAGGGTGGTGGTTGGAATCCTGGCTGTGGTGGTGTTTGGGGTTGGGGTGATTGTGGTTGTTGTGGTAGTGGTGGTTGGGGTTGTGGTGATGGTGGTTGAGGTTGCTGTGGTGCTTCTGGTAGTGGTTGATCTGGTTGTGATAATGGTCGAGCTTCTGGTTGTGTTGGTGGTGGTTGAGCTTCTGGTTGTGTTGGTGGTGGTTGAGCTTCTGGTTGTGGTGGTGGTAGGTGAGCTTCTGGTTGTGTTGGTGGTGGTGGTTGAGCATCTGGTTGTGGTGGTGGTGGTTGAGCTTCTGGTTGTGGTGGTGGTAGGTGAGCTTCTGGTTGTGTTGGTGGTGGTAGTTGAGCATCTGGTTGTGGTGGTGGTTGTTGAGCTTCTGGTTGTGGTGGTGGTTGTTGAGCATCTGGTTGTGGTGGTGGTTGTTGAGCTTCTGGTTGTGGTGGTTGTTTTCCCTCATCACTAGTCAGCGTCAGACCACCAACACTGGGCAGGTGGTCCTCGCTGGCATCTTGTACTCCCAACCTGGCCATGATGCGCCTGTGGGTGTATTGCCTTGGTCAGCCGTAGGTGAGATGGACAGACAGACAGACAGACAAGGATTGCTCTCACACACACACACACACACACACACACACACACACACACACACACACACACACACGTCCCTCCCCCTCACCTGTTAGTTATCAGCTGATCCGTGTTGACCTGTTCCTTACAGTAGGGACAAAGAACCACCTTGCCCTTGGGGAGATGTGGTGGCCCTTGTTCCCTTGCTGGCTGGTCCTGTCCCTGGTGACCCTGAACCTGAGTGTCCGGGTGTGTGTAGGTCACCAGGTCAATGAGGCAGGTCAGGCAGAGGGTGTGGTTACAAGGGGTCATCATCGGTTCCTGGTGGGTGGTGTTGTAAGGCTTCATACACACAGGGCACGACGTACTCTCCTGCTGGGGGGGAAGGGGGGGGGGTGTTACTACCCGCCTTACTGAGTTGTACACACCGGTCCATTAATTAAATCGACATTTATACACCATATATACAAAGATGGCTCAATAATCTCTTATTACCACCACCTTCATCATCAGTACACAACCACTAATACCAGTACGCTACCACCTTCACCTAAAGTCCTATACACTACCACCATCACCACACCACTACTACTTACAGTACCATCATCATCACCACCACCACGCTATCTCCATCATCAGCACACGGTCATCATCATCATCACCACACTTACTACTACAACAGTATAGTACCACCACCAACACTACAACAAGCACCACAACGCGACAGATAATTGTACACAATCACTACAATGGTACAATTTCTTCTATTGTATTTCTAGCCTTCAACTCATTCGTCACTCACTATCCTAGGCGCGTGGCGTAGACATCATTATGAACCTGTGATTGGTCGAGACGTGTACTATATAAAGTAGTGCAATTAGTAGTGTCAGTTATATCATAGTTTGGTATTGTTGTTGGAGTAGTATTCCTCAACAGTCTAATCCAGCGGTAATGAAAGGTGCTGAGGCGGCAAGGCTACAGCACATCGCGGCGGCCCTAAGGTAACAGGAACCAGCCTCGATATTGGTTATTTCTTCATGGAGAAAGTTGGAACTTGGGGGTAACATAATGATCTCCTGCCACTGCAGCGGTGAGGCCACGGAGACCGATACAGTGTGGGTGTGATGGATGGACACACACACACACAATACCATTACAAACATTTACGTGCACACGGGCGGATTAATATCACACGTGTTAAAGTAATAGATGAGATGAGGGGGAAGAGAGTGCCATACCCACTCCCCTCTCCTCCCCTCTCCGCGACAACTTTTTAATTTCGTGTAATTTAAAGCACATATATTTTTGTGTACATTACGACTCTAAATGAAATTATGAGACATTAACTATACGTACGAGTTTTTTAATAATATACTGACACTGTTACCAGATAGTTTATTACGAAAGTTGTTTATATTGTTGTTTGTTGTTAATGTTGTCACTGTTGGTACTAATCTGTATAATATTATTGTCACTTGGTATTATTGTTGTCACTGTTGGTATTATTGTTGTCAGTGTTGGTATTATTGTTCTCAGTGCTGGTATTATTGGTGTCCGTGTTGGTATTATTGTTGTCAGTGTTGGTATTATTGTTGTCACTGTTGGTATTATTGTTGTCCGTGTTGGTATTATTGTTGTCAATGTTGGTATTATTGTTGTCAGTGTTGGTACTAATGTTGTCACTGTTGGTACTATTGTTGTCAATGTTGGTACTAATGTTGTCACTGCTGATACTAATGTTGTCACTGCTGATACTAATGTTGTCACTGCTGGTACTATTGTTGTCAATGTTGATACTATTGTCACTGTTGGTACTAATGTTGTCACTGCTGGTACTAATGTTGTCACTGCTGGTACTAATGTTGTCACTGCTGGTACTATTGTTGTCAATGTTGGTACTATTGTCACTGCTGGTACTAATGTTGTCACTGCTGGTACTAATGTTGTCACTGCTGGTACTATTGTTGTCAATGTTGGTACTATTGTCACTGTTGGTACTAATGTTGTCACTGCTGGTACTAATGTTGTCACTGCTGGTACCATTCTTCATATCTGTTGTCGGGTCTACTATCCTCTGTAATATTTTAGGGCAGATAAGAAATTACTATTACTATCCAACTATTCTGCCTAACCATCACACTACAGACTATTCTCTACAAGGATAGATCAGAGTGGACTATTACTGTACTATCCTAACTATCCTCAGCATCAACACTATCTTACTCCCGACAGACAATCATTCATATCAGATTATTTATCATTGGATAAAACTTTATCAGAGTATAGATTATTTTAAGTTAAGTTAATTTAAGGCTAGTTATGATAGATTAGGTTAATTTAGGTAAGTTATGATAGATTAGGTTAATTTATGTTGTTTTAAGTTATAAGAACTGACTCCAAAGCAGACTATGCTAGATTAAATTCAAGTCAGTTTAAGTTCCGTTAACTCAAGGCATATTTAGTTAAGTTGAGAGGAAGAACAGGCAATAACTCCACCTCTTGCTCAGGAACAGTTGGCGGCGTCCAGGACATTTTGGTCGCGTCTGAGTGTGTGTCAAGACCGAACACTGTAAACAAACAACTACTGTAATTACGAATGAATTACTTAAGAAATAAACCATTCGGGCATTAATAAAGAAATAAATAAAAAAACAATAAAAAGATAAATGAAGAAATAAATAAATACATATATAAATAAATAAACATTATATTTTCGTATTATTGAACAATAAAGATAAACAAACGCGCTATTCTGTACCTTGTGAGTCTCTCTCTCTCTCTCTCTCTCTCTCTCTCTCTCTCTCTCCAGAAACCTCAAGACCAAAGTAAGGTAAAAAATGTGAGGCATTATTATAACATAAACTGATTTGTACTGAGTTATGGGGAATGGTTGAGTAATGGCTGCGTCTGTCTGTGTCCCTGATACTCTCCTGTTTAACAGTGATTGTACTGGTAATGATGGTAATAGTGGTTCTGGCGATGGTGGTAGTAGTAGTTACCTGGTACTAGCGTTGATGGGTGGTACTGGTGATGGTGGTAGTGGTGTTGGTGATGGTAGTAGTGGTACTGGTAGTTACCTGGTACTAGCGTTGATGGGTGGGACTGGTGATGGTGGTAGTGGTGCTGGTGATGGTGGTAGTGGTGCTGGTGATGGTGGTAGTAGTAGTTACCTGGTACTAGCGTTGATGGGTGGTACTGGTAGTGGTGCTGGTGATGGTGGTAGTGGTACTGGTAGTTACCTGGTACTAGCGGTGATGGGTGGGACTGGTGATGGTGGTAGTGGTGCTGGTGATGGTGGTAGTGGTGCTGGTGATGGTGGTAGTGGTGCTGGTGATGATGGTAGTAGTAGTTACCTGGTACTAGCGTTGATGGGTGGTACTGGTAGTGGTGCTGGTGATGGTGGTAGTGGTACTGGTAGTTACCTGGTACTAGCGGTGATGGGTGGGACTGGTGATGGTGGTAGTGGTGCTGGTGATGGTGGTAGTAGTAGTTACCTGGTACTAGCGGTGATGGGTGGTACTGGTGGTAGTGGTGCTGGTGATGGTGGTAGTGGTACTGGTAGTTACCTGGTACTAGCGGTGATGGGTTGTACTGGTGATGGTGCTGGTGATGGTGGTAGTGGTACTGGTAGTTACCTGGTACTAGCGGTGATGGGTGGTACTGGTGATGGTGGTAGTGGTACTGGTAGTTACCTGGTACTAGCGGTGATGGGTGGTACTGGTGGTAGTGGTGCTGGTGATGGTGGTAGTGGTACTGGTAGTTACCTGGTACTAGCGGTGATGGGTGGTACTGGTGCAGGTGGTAGTGGTGCTGGTGATGGTGGTAGTGGTACTGGTAGTTACCTGGTACTAGCGGTGATGGGTTGTACTGGTGATGGTGGTAGTGGTGCTGGTGATGGTGGTAGTGGTACTGGTAGTTACCTGGTACTAGCGGTGATGGGTGGTACTGGTGACGGTGGTAGTGGTGCTGGTGATGGTGGTAGTGGTACTGGTAGTTACCTGGTACTAGCGGTGATGGGTGGTAGTGGTGCTGGTATAGCGATGACAGGTGGTACTGGTGAGAGAGCAGTACTGGAGACATTTGCCTTAGTTATCTTGGTCGTGTTATCGTAATGTTATCTTAACTATCAGAGCCTGGGCGGGCGAGGTACAGTGTCAGTGTTGTGTGACTCAGGTGATGTGTGGCAGAGATAGAGACAGGCAGAGAGAAAGATAAAAAATGGAGAGAGATTGAGAGGATGAAAGATGAAAATGTGAGAGATAAAGAGAGAGAGAGAGAGAGAGAGAGAGAGAGAGAGAGACAGAGAGAGAGAGAGAGAGAGAGAGAGAGAGAGAGAGAGAGAGAGAGAGAGAGAGAGAGGTTGTGTGAGAGAGTTTTCAACAATTTCGACCCTCCTACCCATTATATATCCCCATATATCCTACCCATTATATATCCCCATATATCCTCCTACCCCCTTAAATCCCCCATATGTCATCCTAACCCCGATACTCTTCCAGATAAATATCCTTTTTATTACTGTGGAAATTTTGTGAGAATCCTTTTTTGTCGTGTATTTTGGAGATATCCCTGACACGGGGGGTGAGGAGGAGGGAGGGATAGGAGGTGGAGGATGGGAAAGTGGGAAGGAGGAAGAGAAAGGGATGAGGTGGTGAGGAAATGAGGGAGGATTGGTGAGAAACGGAGAGAGTGGGAGGAGATATATAGGGAGGGATAGGAGGGGGGGGGGAGAAGGAGGAAGGGAGAATGGTGGCTGGAGATGAGGGGGAGGAAGAGGAGGTAGTGGTGAGGGATAGCTAAAGGGACGAAGAGGAGGTGAAGGGTAGTTGGGAAGGAGGGAGGAGGTAGGGAGGAGAGGGAGGTAGGAAGGGGAGGAGGAGAGACAAACTCAGAGACCGATAACAAAACACGTGATCCACTAAGAGGGAGAGAGAGAGAGGGGGGAGAGGCAGAGTCTCTCATTGTCTTAGTTCTCTCACAAGCAGCAGTGAGAGACCCAGAGAGATGATGATGAGACAACCCCAAAGAGACTGACCCTCCTACCCTCCCCTCCCTTAACACTATTATTGTCTGCTGCTCTACCCCCTTTCTTCTTCTTCTTTGTGTTAGCTCTAAGTTTTCTTATTTTTATCTATCTCTTGTCTGTTATCTTTCTTTTTATTCCCTTCTTTTTACCTGTTATTTATCTTATCTTTTCTATTATCTTTCTTATTCTCCTCCTTTACATTCTTTTGCTTCCTCATTGTTCATTCATCATTCATTTTTCCTCTTATTAATATTATCTGTTTCTTTTCCTTCTTATTCCACCCCATCATCTTAGGAAGGGTCTAGGGGCGGAGGGGGCGTCAGGGGGTCGTGTGAGGGAGGGTCTAGGGGCGTCAGGGGGCGTCAGGGGGTCGTGTGAGGGAGGGTCTAGGGGCGTCAGGGGGCGTCAGGGGGTCGTGTGAGGGATGTTTTGTGTATGGCTGGGGTTGTTTGGGGTCAAGTACCTCCAACAGGGCGTCCGTCATATCTAAGGTATCCGCTGCCTCCTAGTTATAAGATTTCCCACCAACTTTTACCATGAAACTCGCTACGTGATCTGTAATGAAGGAAGGTGAAAGTTTGTTATGACACGCCAACTTTTCCACTAACTACCTCCGTGTGTGTGATGATGATGAAACTCGAGGTGTGGATTCTCAAAAAGGGGTAGTAAGGGTTGTTTTAGTAAAGCTCCACTAATAGAGTCAGGTTAGAGATAATTGTCTAGTTATGGTCAAGACTTTGTACAATTGACCCGTCGATTAAGCTTCTCTCACCTTTGTCTCTCGGAAGATGTTGATTGGCTGAAGGAAGGATTACGTCACCACATCTGGGAATTCACCTACATTTATTCTTCTTGAGAAATTGAAGGTTTATGTGTGATGTTAGTTCATGAGTTGGTTGGTATATATTTATGGTGTGTGTACTGCATAGTTTGTGGTAATACAGTGTTAACAACGGTCGTCAGCTGTTTGTTTATCTAGTCCAACAGTTAAGTCAATAGAGTGTTTATACGTGATTGGTTCTATTGTTTATAAAATAGGAGGGGCCGTCAATAGGTCAACTGTGACAATATTTTGACCTGGAGCTCCGTATCGTAGTTAGGTCTAGTCAAGGGCAGAAAATCAACTTACGAATGACCCTCATAAACCTTCACATTAGTTGATGGTAAACAATGTGTCACCTGGTTGAAATAGTTACACCTCTACCTGTAATGTTGTACCCGAATAAACATTTTTTTTATTTAGCTTGTATTAATTGATCAACTGCCGAACTTTGAGAGGACAAGACAAGCACTGGGCAGACCAAGAAGTCAAGTACTGTACCATTACAACCGTGTGAATATAGTGCTATGTTGTGAAGCATCCAAGGTGTAACACGTGTGATTTAAGTTAATTTTTTTTTTACATTCTCATAAAACATACTTAACTGTCAGGGAGGGAGAAGGAGGGGGAAAGAAGGAAGGAAGGAGAGACGGAGGAAGGGAGGGAAAGATAAAGGAAGGAAGGAGGGACG
Organism: Homarus gammarus; assembly: GCA_958450375.1. Lineage (NCBI taxonomy): Eukaryota > Metazoa > Arthropoda > Malacostraca > Decapoda > Nephropidae > Homarus > Homarus gammarus. The sequence continues at coordinate 155,043 of CAUDMG010002356.1, read as the reverse complement.
GAGGGAGGAAGGGATGGATGAAGGAATGAGGGAGGGAGAGAGGGACGGGGAAGGAAAAAAAAGGAGGAGGAGGGAGAGGTTCCAAGTGGCGGGCGTGTCCTCCCAAATTCTTCTAAAAGACACTACTCTAGGTGTGCCTTACATTATGGCCGCCTAAACTTACTAAACTTTCTTAATTAATGGATGATAAGTTACTCGCTAGCACTGCTGACTCTCACTGACTCGAACGCCTCTGAAGATGTCTTGAATAAAGACGAAAGCTAAGGTGCTCCGTTGTTTCCCTTTTCCCGTGTGATTTTATCAAGATTTATCTTATCCACGTTTTCATTGTGGATCTACATGAAATATATATATATATATATATATAATATATATATATATATATATATAATATATATATATATATATATATATATATTTCATAAGCCCAATAAAGCACGCGGACTTCTACATACAATCAACACCTCACAGTAATCAGTGGCTGGACAAACTAAAACCAAATTCTACTTCAGTTAATTTTTATTATGAACTAGTTTGTAACTCACATCACGACCACACTCACACAACAAAGTTGTCTCCTACCACACACACACACACACAGATATACGAGTAGAGACAGACAGCCAGACAGACATATATAAAGAGAGAGAACGTCCACCAGCCAGACTTAACTTGCTCATATTGTTAGAATAAATCGTCACAGTTTAAGGGTCAGCGTCCTGTATAAAGCTAGTGCGGGGGACCTTAAAGGGTTGGCCCTAGCCCTCACCCAGATATACGACCCTCAGGGCTTTAAATAGCTGACCCTCGGGGCGCCAGCTTGAGTTCTAGATAAAAATTGAGGTTTTATCTTGTAAATTATGACGTCATGGCTGACGTCATCAAATACTCCGAGGAAAGTCCATGAACGATTGTTGACATTTTCGTGGAAGACAAGATCATCCCTCGGTTTATTTCCCCATCTCACTAATTAATGTCTAATCTGTGTATTTCTGTCGTACATTACATATCTAGCGTTATACATTTAAGTATCTGTCTGTCTGTCACTGTACTGAATGTGAAGCTTTCTCTCTCTCTCTCTCTCTCTCTCTCTCTCTCCTGGTGTAGTTATGTCACGTCGCCTCACAACAATAATTCACAACAAGTTGAACAATAATTATGTCTGTGTGAGTGTTGTGTTAACTTTTGTGTTGCTACTTTGTGTTTGTGTTTCTGTGGCAGTGTTGGTATAGGGGCAGGCGAAGCATCGTTTGGCGTAATTTCTATAACTATGTCCACGGTTATAGGTTGTAGAACGTGCGTCTGGCGTAGTTCCTTATGTCTATCATTGCTTAAAGTTGTATATAAGGTTCAAGGACCAGGAAGAGAGGCAGACAGACAGACAGAAACTCATCACCTGGAAACTAATCAACTTATCGTAAAACCAGAACGGTACCCCCCCTCCTCCGCCATCACCACACGTCAGAAACTTTATAAAGCCTCTCACACAGTTGATAATGAACTCTTGACACCTCTATCTGATCCTCCTCCCTTCACCTGGACCCTCGACTGTCACTTGTTCCCGCCCGCGATAATCCCATAATGCACTCTACCTTTATACCCCGACAAGTCTTTTCTTTCCCAGGAGAAACAACGCCATCATCAGTGTCATCATCCTGTGTGTATATATCACACTATCAAGACTTAATTTTACGTTGATTACTTCTGCTTAAGTTTATATTGAGGTAATGGCTTTGTTTTGGCAAAAAAAAAGTGTGTGTAGGGGGGGGGGGGGGGGTTTCTCTGTATGATGTTGTTTCTCCTGTGGAAAAATCTAGTTGTGGGGGTTACAATGGAGGCCAACGCGGAGCCTATAAATGTAAAGGGAATTACTAACCCTCGCTGGGAGAGAAGAGGATAAAGGGAGTGAAAAGGTGAGGGAAAATATAAAGAAAAGAGGGAGATGAGAAGGATTAGTGAGAGATATTGGGGGAGAGGGGGACATAAGCGTCGAAGAGGAGATAAAATGGAGGAGATGAAGAGGGGAGGAATTTTACCGGACTAATAAAAATGAAATCTGTTTACAGGCTTTGTACCGCTGACAGAACAACATTGGCGCCACTGACAGCCACGACATAAACACCAACAACAACAGCAGCAAAATAATAATAACAAATAACAAGAATAATGAGAGGAAAATAACAAAGTTGTATTATATATGATTTATATTATGGTGGTAACGTAATATACAAGAGTCCATTTTATTAATACATGCTAGCAGTGATATACAGGATTCTACATTGACACACTGAGAAATTTACTCTTATTTCTTCACTCTGCACATCCAGAGTTCACTTGTCTCTCGTATGTGGGTTACACTGCTGTAATATGAAGGTAGGCTGTGTGGCTCATGACAGTGATGCAGTGATTGATGTTCGTTTTTGATTAAGTCTCTAACAACAGTGAATGATCAGGTTATATTATATTATGACAGTGAAAGGACAGGTTAGATATAACAGTGATATGACCTTAGTGACATAACTTAGCATACGTTAGCAGTGAAGTTACATTTTCTTCAGGTTTAGGTTCTACTGTGACACATTATAACACAACAGTGACATGAACACTTCAACGCTGATCACAGTGAAAAGTTCCTTGTTTCATTAAATCACTGTTAATAATAAGTGGAAAAACAGCTTCACAATCCCACATCAGATGGCAGTAAACGACACTAAAGTACACCTCACAGGACCCTATTTTTCTCTTTTGTATTTATTTATTTACTTGTTTACAAACTTTATATTTCACACATGAGGACAGGAGGCAGAGACACCGACCACCTTACTCAAACATTCCACCTTCAACTAAACACCGAAATATCTGAATTCCTCTACTTTTCTGAACTTCGAAATTTTTGAATTGAAAAAAAAAAATGCTCTGCAAAAATTCTAACCAAGGAAATTTAAGCACACAGCACCCCCTCTGATTGGCTGGCTGCTCTGCCGGTATACACACAGAGACCATATATTTAACAGGTCTTATACACATACAAGGTGTTAGTTAGGTGAGGCAAGGATTTTTAATCACTTCACTAATTTCGTTGAAGTTGTGAATTTTGCAAAACTCAGAAATTTCACTTCATATTGGGTAAGATGTGTTAAGAGGGAGAGGAGAGAGAGAGAGGGGAAGAAGAAGAGGAGGGAAGGAAGAGGTGGAGAAGATAGAAGAGTGATGACAGGAAGGAGAAACCAGGGGAAAGGGTAAGAGTGAAGGAGGGAAGGGAAGATAGAGGTGGATGAGAGAAAGTGAGGGTAGGAAGGAGAGACGAGGCTGGTGAAGGAGGGGTACAGGAGGTGTTCATCACGGAGTAGAAAAGGGAGAGGAAGGAAGACGGAAGGCTTGGTGAAAGAAGGGAGGGAAGAGGGGGTGAAAGAAGGGAGGGAAGAGGGGAGGGAAGAGGGGGTGAAAGAAGGGAGGGAAGAGGGGGTGAAAGAAGGGAGGGAAGAGGGGGTGAAAGAAGGGAGGGAAGAGGGGGTGAAAGAAGGAAGGAAACAACGGCTAAGGGTTTGATATAAGGGTTAAGGGGTAAATATAAAGGCTAAGGGACAGATATAATGGTTGAGTATCAGTGGACAAGGGCCTGCCTGGTCTTGCCCTTACGCCTCTTAATGGTTCTGTGATACTCATGACGTCGACGATCAAACTCCCGGTAACACGACTGGTGGAGAGACCATGTTGTTATTGTTGTGTTGTTGTTGTTAATAGTAGAAGTAGTAGTTTGTATTTTTAACCAACCTCATATTTACTGTCATGTATAACCTACATATAATTACAAACATCTGTAAATATGCATACACACCTGGCTACATGTTTACATACCTGGAGGAGGTGTGGGTCACAGGAGGTGTTGATGAAGTCACGTATCTGGGCGTAGGTCCAGTGGCTGATGTCAAGTGGATGACCTGACCCTATCTCACCCTCGCCTGCTGATGACCTGAAAGAGCACCTGTGTTAGGTCTATCTATCTATCTATCTATCTATCTATCTAGCTGTCTGTCTGTCTGTCTGTTTGTTGATCTGGCTTTTAGCAAAAAAAATTAAGAACAGACGAGACGGTTGCTAGGGACAAGTGAGGGGCATAAAGTCAGGCATGAATATATGTGAGAAGAAGAGTGAAGGGGTCTACTAGTAGTGTTAAGTGATGATTTATGAAGATACATGAGTGAATGTAAGTGGTTCACTCCTGAATATTAAGAATGAAGTTAAAACAAAGTATGATGAAAGAGGGGCATAATAATAATAATAATAATTAAGGGTTTATTGAAAGAGCATAGCAGCCTTGAAGGCTGAAAATATACAGTTACATAATTGGGGAATGGGTCTCTTGATTTACGAATAATATACAAGTAACATAAGTGATACAAATATGATATATAATAACTAGGTGGGGAGAAGCTCAAACTACAGGGCATTTCAACATAGTGACAGTGCAAAAAGTAAGATAGACTGGGCGTGAATACACTGTGTGTGTGTGTGTGTGTCTTACATAAGAAGTACAATGAACAGCACCGAGAACCTGTCGTGGTCGTTGAGGTGTGTGGCGGTGGGGGCGGTGGCCAGGTGGTGGGCGCTGTGTTCATGTAGTGTGGTGCAAGCCAGCTTCATGGCCAGCTCATGGTCCTGCTGCTCCTGCTCCGCCATCTGCATGTGCTGCTGCTGCTGCTGCTTCTCGATCCACTCTATCTCCTCACCCTGAGACGCGACAAATGATCCTTCAATATTTTGTTGATAGTTGGAGCGTGAATAGACTGTAGACTTTGACATAATTTTTGTTTTTATGGTGAAACATTAAACATTTTTAGGATGACCTCGCTAGTCTTGTAACTAACACTCCTTTGTATGAACCCAAGTACTTTAGTAGCCTTGTTACGAGCAAAAACACATTGTTTACTTGGCTTAAGGTTCCTACTACCTTGGCCAGCGTCATAAGTCTCGGAGACACAAGGTAACAGAAACAAGATAAGAGACAACAGTTCACCTCATCGTTTTAAGGAAGATTGAATTTGTGGCATTCCTCAGAGCGTGAGCTACACAAAACGTCAAAGAAACATCGAAGGAGCCAACTGCTCACCCTGAGAAGAGGCGTGAGGTGGTGGGCGGCGCAGGTGCGCTCCTTGGCTGGTTCTTCACAAGTCCTGCACCACATGTCCTCAAAGTTGTCCACAGCCGGGGGAGCTGACGGTATGATGTCTGTGGAATCCTGCTGTGGGACTTGGGAGATGCTAGGTGTCTGTCGGGGAGCTGGGGAGACGCAAAGTGGTTTTGGGGGACTTGGGGAGAAGAGAGGACTAGACTGCTGGGTGGATGAAGGCACTGCCGGCGGCCTTTGGTTGCGTGGCTGCACCGGTAGCCCAGGAGGCGAAGGATGAGGGGAATGGGACGAAGGATCAGGAGGAAGAGGGTGTTGAGGCAGAGGACCATCCCGAGAATGTAGATTGGGGTATAAACGACCAGCAGAGGGATTCGGGGATTGGAGAGACGGCAGCGTCGGTAGATGGTGGTGGTGATGGGGGCTGTGGGTGGGGGTGCCAGGAGAGGAAGGAGGAGGAGGAGGAGGAAGAAGTGGAATAGATCTGTCGGGAATCACAGAGAGTGAATCCTTCGATCGTTGGATATTTACAGGAGCCCGACGACGGTCTAGGAATCTAAAGCGGCGTTTCGGTTTTGTTACTGTTAATGGTGGAGGTGGCGGCGCTACCTTAACCCGGCGGTGGTGTTTCATTGACAGTGGTTCTGCGGATTGGTGCTGGTACGTGTGAAGGTATTTGTGACGGTGTTTGTCCTGTCTCCCATGCTGGTGAACCGGTACTGTCACTGTCTGTATTTGGTCGTGCTGTTGGGTGTCCAGCCAATGAGGCAACACTGTGACTGCCTCCTGCTGCTGCTGTTGTTCCCCGTGATGAAGAACCTTCAAGCGTTCCAGGTCCCTCAGGTGAGCTAACACGTACCTGTGTACAAGATGATGTTTGATATATATATATATATATATATATATATATATATATATATATATAAGAACATAAGAAAATAAGGAGTCTGCAATAGGCCGGTTGGCCTGTGCATGGCAGCTCCTGTCGAGAGTTACTACCACTCTCTATCATCCATGAATCTATCTAGCCTCTTTTTGAAACTTTCCAAAGTTCCAGCACTTACTACAAAGTTGCTAAGCTTGTTCCACTCGTCCACCACCCTATTTGTGAACCAATTTCTTCCTATCTCCCTCCTAAACCTAAACTTATCCAACTTGAATCCGTGGCTCCGAGTCCTATCCTGCTCGGATATTATAAGAACTTTATTTATATCTCCTTTATTGATTTCTTTCACCCACTTAAATACTTCTATCATATCCACGCGCACTCTTCGTCTTTCTAGGGAATGCAAGTTAAGTTTCTTTAACCTATCCTGATATGGAAGGTTTCTAAGTCCCGGAATCATTTTTGTCATTCTTCGCTGCATCGACTCTAGTGAATTTATATCCATTCTATAATAGGGGCACCAGAACTGAACCGTATAATCGAGGTGCGGCCTGACTAGCGCAAGATATAGTTGCAATAAAACCTCTGCACTCTTGTTACTTACACTTCTAGATATAAAACCCAATACTCTGTTTGCCTTATTTCGAACATTAACGCACTGTTTTCTAGGCCGTAGGTCCGGGCTTACAAGTACCCCTAGGTCTCTTCACAAGTCGACTTCTCTAGGTTGATGTTGTTAAGGCTGTATACATTATAAGTATTTGTTCTTCCAATATTAAGTACGCTGCACTTTATATATATATATAAGTCTCCTGTACTGATAATTATTGTTAACGCACATATTACTCAGCACATATTACTCACATATTACTCAGCACATATTACTCACATATTTGTCTTATTTCGTTAGTTTAAAGTACTATACATACTATGGTATATGCCGTAAAAATTCTTCCATATTTATTGTCTGCTTTTGTGGTATATCACAAATGTTTCTTTTTGTGTAATTAAAGACACCGCGCTTACCACCCAGCTGTAGATAGGGACTTAACTTTACATGGTTAGGAAAGTGAAGGCGGTCGAGTGTTGTGGTGGCCACGCTGCTCCTAGCATATGGTACTCTCTTTCACATTCAGAGAAAGTAAGAACTACAGATTTATGACGAACATTTTAAGAATCAGGAGGTAAATCACCTGTTAGTTTGAAGTCGATCAGTGTTCATGTTTTCCCGACAGAGAGGACACATCACCACCTTCCCCTTGGGCACTTGTGGTTTCTTTGACCTCTGACCTGGATCTGAACCTCGCTGGCTGTTGTTGGGGTAGGCGGAGGACACGAGGTCGACGACGCAGGAAGCGCAGAGGGTGTGGAGGCAGGGGGTCATCTTGGGGGTGTGGAGGTCCTCGTTGTAGTGTTCCAGACACACGGGGCAGTCCAGACTTTCCTGAGGGTCAGAGGTCATCACTACCCTGGTCACACACACACACACACACACACGCTTAGCATCCAAGAGTATATATACTGTATAATATAAAGACTCCATTAAATTCCCTGAAAGTGTAGCGGAGTGGTTACTGTACTGGGCTGGCAATCCTGTGGGTTTAGGTTCGAACCTCCATTTAGGAAGTTTAGTAATGTGTGAGTGGCGCCGTCGTGACAGTGTTAGTAACTCAGTTGGTGAGTGTCCGATCTGTCTGGGTCACTCTTTGACACTGGGTGACTGGGCCATTCAGCTCGTTAACTCAAGGTGTGGTTATTGTGTTGGCAACAATTTCTACACCTTAAACAAACTCACTCCTCGTTAGTCTTAGTGCCAGCCAGCTTCCAACACGAGGGCCAACAATTATATGTATGTATGTAGTAGTGTATGTATGTATGTCAGGGGGTGACCTCATTGTAGATGCTACTGGGTGTTGAGTCAATGCCTCTGTTACATTGTGTTATCGGAGATAAAACACACACACACACACACACACACATACAACAAAAACAATAACACCTATTGTTTCTCTTACCTCATCATCCATTATCTTGTATTTCTTCTTTATTATCTACTTTATCTCCACTTTCTCTTCTTCCATTGCCTTTTTATCTTCTACATGTCTTCTCTCTTCCTCGTGCCCGTCTTTACTCACAGTTCATTATGGTGTTATTTTTGATAAGTTATTTACGACTATTAACTGAAATAATAATAATGTAATACTACTTATAATAATAACAAAAACAATAATAATAATTATAATAATAATAATAATAATGATAATAATAATAATAATAATAATGATAATAATAATAATATTTCCAATACTTTATCATTCAGTCAGTTCCTATATCTTTGTTTTATTAATTAAATCGTAGTATAACAACAACTACTAAAACATTGTCCATAAATATTTTTTTAGCTGAAAGTTTGTTTTATATTAACTTATATTGATACTTTTGAAACGATATATTTTCTCTTAAAAAATACCCATTGTCTATTTTGTTCAAGTGTATAATATTATTACTTTATTATTATTATTAGTAGTAGTAGTAGTAATATCAGTATTATTATTATGTTATTATTTGTATTATTTATTTTCAAACTCATAGATACTCGTGAAAGCTAACAAATATTCTCACAAGCGCTCACAAACTCATAATCGCACTAGTGATTTTTCAATAAGATTTCAATAGCTCTGCTCAAAAATGATCTCACAATAACTAGACGATTTGTGAGCACTCAGGTAATTTCTCGTAATGACTCAGAATCTTGTGAGCAGTCCAGTACCTGTTCACAGGGTCACACACAGTACAGTATAGGTTCTCACGACGATCTTAGCCTGGCGTGAGCACAAAATGGTCTCAAAATGGATTCTGTGAGTCGATCTTAGATACGTCACAGTGGCTTTAGAATTGGTGACGGAGACGTAACAATACCAGTAACAAATCACGTAACACACCGATGACGGGGCCGTAACACAACTGGTGATGGAGGGACGTCAGACTGTGTGTGTGTGTGAGACAGCGACGGTGAGTTTGTCTTATCTAACCCCCACCCCCCTCTCTCTACCCCCCCTTCCTCTTCCTCTCACCCTCACCTTACTCCCTATCATAGTTGCTCTTCCTCCATTCATTCCTCATCTTCCATTTCTTCCTTCCATCCTTTTTTTCCCTCCCCCCCCCATTTCCACCCCCATAGTGCCACCCCCATAGTGCCACCACCACCACTCCCCTCACGTATTGTTATCATGTCCCGGGCTCCAGCTAGACTGTGATAACAAGTGTAGATATGACGAGAGATAACTACCATAGTAACACACGCCAGACCCATGATGTCACCTGCTGATTGAGGCCATCTTGTAATAGTGTTCGTTTGTCTGTTAGGTTAGGTTAAGGTAGTATATATATATACATCTCCTTAGAACCAAAATGACAGCCACAATACAAACAATAAAATCGGAACTAAGAAAAAAACGCAAAATTCATCAATTATATTATTCTCTCAATAACTGCCATCACCACTGGTCTTCTCCCCCCTTTGACCTCACCTGACCCCTCCCCCCCGCCCCGGAAGGTCAACCCACAATCCTCACCTTCCCTCCCTCGCCGTGCATCTAATTAATGAAACCTAATTTCTATAATGTTGAGTATTATTACCCCCGTTTTGCTTATTTACTACCTGGTCTAATGTTTAGGGATACGGGTTCAGAAGTTCGGATTCATGGGTTCGGGTTCATAGTTTTGGGTACAGGAGTTCAGGTGTTTGGTTTCAATATTTCAGGGTTGAGGGTTTCGTGTTTCGGATCATTGGGTTCATGTTTGGGTGATCGAGATTCAATTGGTTCGGCTTCAGGAGGTTCAAACTCAGTGGTCCGGTACAGTAGTGGATTTTCGACCTGACGTGACCTGACCTCTCCGGAAGAGGTCACGGACAATTAGTCGCTATTTGCAGCTCAAATTAATTCTGACGATTTGATTTTTTTTCTCCAAGAAACTCAAGATCACAGTGAGACTTGTCGGCGTTTGTCCTAGGGTTAAAGAAAGCAGCCACCAAATTTATATAGTACTGTATAGTCTTTTATGAGTTTATATGAATTTATCTGAGTATTTATAAGTGTATACGTTTGTCTTAGAATGTGTATGAATTGACGTGACTTTTTTAGAAATGAGTTTATGAAGATACATATATTTTTACCTGTGTATGCACTTCCCTTTCCAACTCTCTGTCTACCAACTTTCCTCCGCTTTCTACATCCCTCCATTTCTTTCTCTCCTCCCCTTTTCCCTTTCCCTTCTTCCTTACCTCCCCCTCCTCTCCATTCTTCCTCACCAACCCCCCCTCCTCTCTCTCTCCATTTTCCTTACCTCCTCCCCCTCCCCTTATCCTTCTCCCTCCCCCCTTCTTCTCCCTCCCTTCCACCCAGAGCAGCTAGGGGCAGTTCCGACGTAGTTAACGAGGTGATGGGAAGGAGAGAGAGTGGGGGTGGGGAAATGAAGGGGGTGAAAGGGAATGAAAGAGGAATAGGAGAGAGAGAAGGAAGGGAAGAAGGGAAATACGAAATCAGGAAGAGAAAAGGGCTAACCTGGGGAATGAAGAAGGAAGGGAGGAAAGAAAAGGTTAAAAGGAAGGAAGATAGGAGAGGAGAAAATGAAGAAGGGACGGAGGGAAAGGAAAGGGGACGTAGAAGAGAAGAAGGAAAGGGGGAAGAGGAAAGAAGGAGGGAGGGACAGGATCTAAGGTCACCTGTGAGTCATTTCTTGGTGATTAGCTTCACCTGAGACACTTATTGATTACTGCCGCGAGGGACACAAGGAGGAGAGGAGAGGAGAAGGGGGGTATAGAGAAAGAGGAGGAAGGAGAGAAGGGGAGGGTGAAGTGAAAATGGAGAAGGAATAGGAAGGGGAGAAAGAGAAGGGGGAAGAGAAATTTGTAATAGGAGCTGGCCAAAGTGATAAATATAGGCAAGTTTAGGGACAGATCCAAGCTTAGTAATAATAATAATAATAATAATAATAATAATAATAATAATAATAATTAACGGTTTATTGAAAGGGCTTGGCAGCCAAAAGGCTGAAAATATACAGTTACATATTTGGGGAATGGGTTGCGAATTACAAATAATATACAAGTAACATAAGTGACACAAATAAGACATATAATAACTTAGATGGGGAAAAGCTCAGACTACAGTTCATTTCAACATAGTGACAGTGTAAGGAGCAGTGTTTACTGGGAGTGAATACACTGATTTATTACAAGTTATTGATAATTTTTACAATGGTTGGGACTGGGCTGTTCTTATAGCGATCAGTTCGTGCACGTATGGGCTGGATGCGGTTGTGGTGTCGAACAGCAATTCTCGGACAAGGGATCTCAGGTGGTAGAAGGAGCCGGTGTCGGGGATGGTGTAGAAGCTTCTTACCAAATTTGCAGATGAGGTCGTGGTGATGGTCAGTGAGAGTCGAAAGGGTCAGTGTGTTGAGCGCTTCTTGATATGTGGAGTAGGAAGGGGAGAGAATAATCTTGCATGCCCTCTTTTGCACTTTTTCTAGGTGTTTACGTTGTGTGGCATTTAGGGAGGAAGACCAGGTGGGGGAGGCATAGGTGAGCTTGGGAAGTATGAATGTTGTGTAAACACTGAGGAGCTCGTGTGCAGGAACTCCGAGGGACTTGAGTCGGCGGAGGAGGTGGAGACGGAAACTGGAGGATTTGACAACTTCACTGACGTGTGGTTTCCAATTTAGTTTGTTGTCTATGGTGACGCCGAGGAGCTTCGTGGAATCTACAACCTGGAGTGTGTTCGGACCTAGAGTAATGGAAGGAGGTGGGACAATGTCGGAGGAGAGGTTGATGTGCATAACCATGGTCTTGGTATGGTTGATGGTGACATGGTTGTTGGTGGCCCAGTTTTGGAGACTGTTCAATAAATCCTGAAGGGCGGTATAGTTGGGAGCAGAATTGTTGACGCTGATCCCAATGGTGGAGTCGTCGACATATTTCCAGCGAGCAGGGGTTTCTCTTAGGGCATCATTGATGAGCATAAGGAAGCAGAGTGGTCCCATCTTGGTGCCTTGGGGGACGCCACAGGTGAGTGACTGAAAGGTGGAGACAGCCCCTCGGAAGCGTACAGCTTGGCGTCGGTCACTGAGGAAGTCTGTAAGCCATGGTATGAGACTTCTCCGAAGCCCGAGGTCAATAGCTTTGTTGATGATTATATTGTGGTCGACTAGGTCGAACGCTTTAGTGAAATCAATGAAGGCGACAGCTACAGTGTGCGTGTGTGTGTGTAAAATAATAAAATATAATAATAATAAACGGTTTATTAATAGAATTGCAGCCGGTGGCTGAAAATATACAAACTTACACGTCATTTAGACATAATAATAAACGTTCAATACATTTACAGGGCTGTACAGTACATAAATCAGGAGTTGTGTGTGTGTGTGTGTGTGTGTGTGTGTGTGAGTGACAATAACAATAATATCAACACCTCTCTCTCTCTCTCTCTCTCTCTCTCTCTCTCTCTCTCTCTCTCTCTCTCGCTCTCTCTCTCTCTCTCTCTCTCTCTCAGCCGGGCAGACTAGATAGTAAAGTTGACCCCAGATGGCTTGGACAATGACCGCGTCCTGACCACTGTGACACCTTTATGGAAGTCAGACCAGCACACGGACAGGAAGCGAGAGACAGACATACAGACAAGAAGACAGATAGAGAACAATAGACAGACAGACAAACAGAAACCCAAAGGACAACAGAAAGACAGACAGACAGCCAGATAAAGATAAACAAATAGACAGAAAACCAGAGAGACAGTTTAATATTATCACTAGTCAATACTGTGTAATGGCTAGAGTGATGTAGTTTAATATTACAGACAAACACGGCAGGTAATCACCCACATTACGGTAGTTATGATTGTTTTGATCTGCTGACCCGAACGAGGTGACACTGGGTCATCTTTTGTGACTCAGTTGACCTTAGACCTTGTAAGTGTTCTTCTGTTATTATTATTATTATTAGTGGTAGTAGTTTGTATGATCTGTGAAGCGACACACACACACACACACACACACACACACACACACACACACACACACACACACACACACACACACACACACACACACACACACACACACACACAGAGCTTAGCACCGTCATCCCCCGAGACTTTCTTAAGCTCTGGGCGACGACTTGTACAGGTTATGTGACCTGGGAAAACTGGGGGCGTGGGGTGACCTGGGGGACTGAGGGACCTAGGAGTGACCTGGAAGGACCTGGTGTGATTTCGGGACCTTAGATGACCTGGGAGCGTGGGGACCTGGAACGAGGAGGGGGAGGATAAAGAGGAGAAAGGAAGAGCGTGTAGAAGGGGAGGAGGAAGAGTTGACTGTACACTCCATCCTTCCTTGACCCCCTCTCCTCCAATTAATTTTCCTCCCTCCCTCCCTCCCTCCCTCCCTCCCTCCCTCCCTCTCTCCCTCCCTCCTACCCAGCAACTCTCTAAGGATGGTTATAGTCTCCTTTAAACCCCTTCTTCTCCCCCTCCCATGTTATCCCCCCGAGGGAGATTAGCTCTAGGGCGATTTACTCGATAAGAAATTCATCTCTAAATTACTGATGGAATCTGATTTAGTAGATAATTGTGCGTGTGTGTGTGCGTGTGTGTGTGTGTAAATCAGAGCCTCTCATACAGTAGTCATTGACCCTACCTGCTCCTGAGAGCTTTGTTCGCCATCACGGTTTAAGTTTACAACCACCCGTTAATTAAGCGTAAGTATAGATAGGGTGTAACAGAGGCGAGGGATTGAACTGTTTACATTATCAGACCAGACTGTGGCCAACACCTCACTGAGATACCGGACTGTGGCCAACACCTCGCTGCAGACCAGACTGTGGCCAACACCTCACTGAGATACCGGACTGTGGCCAACACCTCACTGCAGACCAGACTGTGACCAAAACCTTCGCTGCAGACCAGAATGTGGTCAACAACCTCACTGAGAGACCAGACTGTGGCCAAACACCTCGCTGATAGAACACGATGCACTGCTCACCCGTTGTCCTAAACTGTATGACAAAAATGATTCCGGGACTTAGAAACCTTCCATGTCAAGATAGGTTAAAGAAACTAAACTTGCATTCCCTAGAAAGACGATGAGTGCGGGGAGATATGATAGAAATATTTAAGAGGGTGAAAGGAATCAAAAAAAGACATCGATAAAATTCTTATAATATTCGAGCAGGATAGGGCTCGTAGCAAAGGATTTAAGTTGGATAAGTTTAGGTTTAGGAGGGAGATAGGAAGGAACTTGTTCACAAATAGGGTGGTGGACGAGTGGAACAAGCTTAGCAACTTTGTAGTAAGTGCTGGAACGCTAGATAGATTCATGGATGATAGAGAGTGGTAGTAACTCTCGACAGGAGCTGCCATGAGCAGGCCAAGCGGCCTATTGCAGACTCCTTATTTTCTTATGTTCTTATTTTAAAGTCTACTTCATTATGCCATTCTGGAACTAGTAATTTATTTCACTTCATTATATATATATATATATATATATATATATATATATATATATAATATATATATATATATATATATATATATATATATATATATATACCTTAATAACGAAGTGAAATAAATTATTAGTTCCAGAATAAAAATGTGTATGGTTTAATTACATAATAATAATAATAATAATAATGGATGCTGCTCGAAATCAAGGATGGCCGGCCCAAGGGCCTCCTAGGCATGAATTTGTTTAAGGTGTAGGAGCTGTCGCGAACACAACAACCACACCCTGAGTTAATGAGTTGCATGACTCAGTGTCAAGGAATAGTCCGAGAAGACCGGACAACTCTCCTACTGCACTGGCTATCCATTACCCCAGAACACTATCCTCAACTCGATTAACATCCAGGTTCCCAATTACTGCTGGGTAGACAGAGGCAAATGGCGTAAAGAAACTTGCTCATATATATATAGTTTCACCCTGTCCGGGGATCGAACCCTGGGTCCAATCACTTGCGAGGCGAGCATACTGACCACTACACCACAGGTCGCCATACAAACATACACTGGCAACCTCACCGTCAGCAGGGGTAATAACACTACATTCAGGCAACAGTTAAGACTGAGGTAATGCGTCAGTTATCACGTATTTTTGGGGGGTTAATGTACCTAGTGTGAGCACCACATTCCCTGCGGTTTATGCCTCCAATATTACGGACTTTTGGAGGTTAAATGTCCCTCGACTTATTCCTGCCTTCTAATGTGTTATATGCGTCAGTTACTACGCATTGTGACAGCTTTACAGTTCAGTGTTATTTTGTGTTATATGCATCAGCCACTGCGCATTGTTACAGTTCAGTGTTATTTTGTGTTATATGCATCAGCCACTGCGCATTGTGACAGCTTTACAGTTCAGTGTTATTTTGTGTTATATGCATCAGCCACTGCGCATTGTTACAGTTCAGCGTTAGTCTGTGTTATATGCGTCAGTTACTACGCATTGTGACAGCTTTACAGTTCAGTGTTATTTTGTGTTATATGCATCAGCCACTGCGCATTGTGACAGTTCAGCGTTAGTCTGTGTTATATGCGTCAGTTACTGCGCATTGTTACAGTTCAGCGTTAGTCTGTGTTATATGCGTCAGTTACTGCGCATTCATAATTTTACAAGATCTATCTATCTATATCTATTATAATCCGAGCAATCGTCTATCTATATGTATCTATAATACTCCTATCTACCATCTATCTATCTATCATATCCCTATCTACATCTATCTATCGTCTCTCTGTGATACTCTTACAAGACTAACCTATCTATCTATCAATTATACCCTTGTCTATCGTCTATCGCCATACTCCACCCGCCAAAGGAATATACGGGATTTTTTCCTGAGAGTAAAAGCTGTGTAACCAGGCCAGTTACCAATGAGGAGCGGTTATTGGGTTACGGTAACCTAAACGACCAATCAAATGTCAGAGAGGAAGGATGGGGTGGAAAAAATAGGTTATGTGTGGTGTTGTTGATATAATGCTGTGGTACAATGGTGGAGAGAGAGAGAGAGAGAGAGAGAGAGAGAGAGAGAGAGAGAGTTAGTTTAACACTTTTATGTTTTCAGGTTGTAAAGCGGAGGTGAAAAATGTTAATTAAGTCCTTTTTTAAGTAACGTGCTCTCTCTCTCTCTCTCTCTCTCTCTTTCTCTCTCTCTCTCTCTCTCCACCATTGTACCACAGCACACAATACCACTCTTATATTTCTTCAAGATATTAATAATACCTCTAAGACGATTTCTCTCCCCCTCCCAGCGTCGGATGGGAATTCATACACATATTTATGTATGCTGTATACATGCTTCTGAGACAGGGAGTGTGTATGCCTGGAGTCTAAAATTTGCATACACACTTGTGGGGGAATCTGCATAGCAATAGTGATAATGAGACCCCTTCCCCCCAGTGTGTGATGTGTACAGTGTTGTGATAAGTACTGTACATGCACCAATGGCTGCACTGTACTGTCATCCACATGCTAATTCATGGACACAACTGTACACATTGGTAATACAAAGAGAGAGAGAGAGAGAGAGAGAGAGAGAGAGAGATCCCAAATAGCTCATATATACAATATATTATAATTATGTGTGTTGACTCTAGCCTCATATATCAGTTCCCATCTCGCTATATAACATAATAGTGAAGAGAAACACACCCATATATTATATCACTAATATTTATTCGGTCTACAGTATATAAAATGACATAGTAGTGATATAGACCTTTACTATAGTATACCATATTATATAGTAAGAAATAATATAGATAAGAAATAACGACCTACAGTTAAAAATTGGATAAATGACATGACATTTTGATGTGAAGGGCCTATCTATCTATCTATCTATCTATCTATCTCTACACCGTTCTGGGCTAGAAGATGTTAACCACCGCTCTGGGGGGGGGGGGGAGGTGCCATCTAACGCTCGGGGCAAAAAAGTGTCATTCAACTGTGGCCTCGCGGTCCATTAAGTTTTAGGAGGCGAGCGTCTGCCAGGGTGGACGAGATGATTTTTGGAACGACGACATTAATTCTAGATCTCTCAAAAGGCTTTTCAATAGTGAAGTGATTAGATGGATGGAGAAATAGAGATAAAGAGATAAGGAGATAATTAAATAAAAAGATAAATGAGGAGATAAAGAGATAGATAAATAGATAAATGAATATTGTTGACGTGTGAGTCCAGCTATAATGATGATGGTGGTAATAAGAATGATTATAATGAAGCGGATAACAATAAGAGTTACTACTACTAATAATACTAATAAGGTAGACACTCACCAGACGACTGGACAAGTACTGGGTAGACTCAGAACTAATCCCACAAAAATAATCCTAATGAAATAAGATTAAAATGTGTTAATTCCCCGGTAAGCAGCATATGACCTCTGCCTCGCTGATTAAAAATTATTATATAGTATTAAGTTGTTTTTATATATTTTTCTCATAGTTAATAAGATGTTTACCTGGGACTCAGATTCTAAATTCGCAAAAAATATTTAATTACTTTAAGGTTGAAAGTATATGAAATAAACAATTAAAAAGTATTCATGGAAAGTAAATCAACTTTTAAAAATACGAAATGAGTTTTAAATTTACAAAACTAAAGAAAAAGATATTGAAGTAAAGACGAACTGTCGGATAGTAAATAAAAAATAAAATTCTTTTGACATTTTGGATTTCGTAAATTCTGAAAAAAAAATTTTATTGCACTAGAAACGACGAACCATTAGGTCAAAAATAAGCCAAAAATATTCCCTTTGATTCCTTTTTTCTTCTTTTGCGTGATAAATGTTTTATGCCCTTTTTTCTTATACATTGATTCGTGATGGCGGGACACTGTCGGGTAGACCGGGAGGAATTATTGATGTATATATATATATATATATATATATATATATATATATATATATATATATATATATATATTGTCTACGGCGGGCGATGGGGTCAGGTTAAGTCAGAGTGAGTGACGTCCTGACAGCACCATATTTAGCGGCCAAGCTCTTGAATGTCTAAGGCAGGCGATATCAATAGGTCATATCCTTACAGCTTACAGGTTCATCATTTATTTTTAGTTTTCATCATTTCCACCACTAATCAGGTCATTAGCTGCTCGGGTAATTGGTCTGTTCTTCGTTCTTGTAACACTCTTGGTATAGGCGACTTCACTCGACTGACTGAAATACAGCTGTTGAAGAGGCAGGGCGAGAGAAGGAGGAGGGGAGGGGTGTTAATTGAAGAAGAGTACGAGAAGGAAGAGCAGGAGGAAGAAGAAGTGGAATAAGAAGAGACTAAGGACAAGACACTGGAAATAGTGGAAGATCTGTTAGAGGAAGGGGCGGAAAAGGAGGGGGAAAGATAGACTAGGGAGCCGAAAGAAGTAAAGAAGGAGGAGGAGGAAGAGATGAAGAAGGAGGAACAGGAAAAGGCGAAGAAGAAGTAGGAAGGGGTGAAGGAGGAGGAAAAGATGAAGAAGGAGGAGGAAAAGGAAGGGGTGAAGAAGGAGTAGAGAACAATCCCCACTGCCCCCTACCGTCCCAATTTCCTTCATGTTTCACGGTATTTCACGCTAGTTGAGTCTCCTGACCCAACCATTGTGCACCTGTGACCGCTCTTAACGCTTCTTAGCCCGCCTCCGGGATGGCCACCGAGGCCCTTTGACTTTCTGGCCCTCCCCTACGCCATTATGACCTGACCTCTTGACCTTTCCTTGGTCCAGATAATGATTGGAGACTCTGGATAGGATTATGTGAAATATTATTATTATTTTTATTTATTTATTTATTTATTTCTTTATTTATCTATTACGCTGGAAGATATGGTTGAGTATCTGTGTCGGATTAGACCTGAAGATGAGGCACTCCGGATTATTTCACCTCTAGATTATCCACCACAAATTTTACTTAATCTAAACTAAATTTAACCTAACGCTAATCTAACCTAATTTAACTTGAACTATTTTAATGTAACCTAATCTGACGTGACAACCTAACCTAACCCAACCCAACCCAACCCAACCCAACCCAACCCCCCTCCCCACCAGGTAGCTTTAGGGTATATGAGTGTATTCATCAGGTGAAATAAGCTGGGGGACTTAATCTTCAACTGATCCTCTGAGTCTTTGGACCCCCATCATCTTACCCCATGCTGCTGCTGCTATGATTGAGCTTTATTCGTCCTTCTGTTTCTGTTGGTGGTGGAGGCACAAGTGTTGCATCCTTGTGGGAAAATAGTAGGCGACTTTTTTGAGACATTTAATCCAAGTTTGTGAGGAATATATATATTGGTTTTATTTATGTTTGAAGGTAAAAGAATATTGACTCGATATTTGGTGGGAATTTTCAAATATTCAATGGGTTGGGTAGAAATGTGTTGGGTATAAATAACTGCTGCCTGGTATGGGCTAATAGATATTGTAGTTTCCTTATTCATATGTAACTACCAGTGAGGGTTTATGTAATTACCCTCCTTCTTTTGCTTTTGTGTCCTGACCTCCTGACCTTTAACCTCTGGTAGTCTGGTCCCATAACTAGGATGGGGTGAGGTGATGTTATGGCGTCTTATACATAATGATGAAGATGAATAATGATGGTAACTTGATGAAGAATAATGATGATGATGGTAACTTGACAATAATGGATCGTGTGTTTCATTTTTTCAGAGGGTAACTTAGTATAATATTCCCCCTTTAAAGTTTATTATATAAGTTTCAGGTCATTTAAAAGTTTCCTCTTATGGTAATCCAAGATAATGGGTGAAACTTTATAGAACACCTAAAGATCCATCCGGCCTTAACCTTATTTAACCTGAAGATTAACCACCTTAATGCTTCATGGTGGTTAGATTAGGTTGGGTTAACGTTAGGTAGATTTAGGTTAGTTCAGCGTTAGATTAGGTTGGGTTAATGTTAGATAAATTTTGATTGGGTTATGGTAGTATAAAAGTAGTGTTATGGTAGTGTAATGGTAGAATGTAATGGTACAGTGTTATGGTAGTGTTATGGTACAGTGTTATGGTACAGTGTTATAGTACAGTGTTGTGGTACAGTGTTATGGTAGTGTAATGGTAGAATGTTATGGTACAGTGTTATAGTACAGTGTTGTGGTACAGTGTTATGGTACAGTGTTATGGTACTGTGTTATAGTACAGTGTTGTGGTACAGTGTTATGGTACTGTGTTATAGTACAGTGTTGTGGTACAGTGTTATGGTAGGGTAATGGTAGAATGTTATGGTACAGTGTTATAGTACAGTGTTGTGGTACAGTGTTATGGTACTGTGTTATGTACAGTGTTATAAGAGAGTATTGACATGACAGAGAGATAATTGTCTTCCCATTGTCTTGGACCCTGTACAGGTGAGTGTAGAACTGTAGACAAGGGCCAGGTGTACTCATCAGCTTAATTAATTAGCGATTAGTTAAAGTTTGGAGATAATCTGATTGGATTCTGTGTATAGTTTTGAGTTAAGTGAGGGATTAGGATGGGTTTCAATATTCCTAATCCTAAAATTATTACTATCTTAAGCTGACACACACACACACGCACACACACACACGTCCGGTCTGGAGAATCAAACCAACAAACTTTTTTCCTCAAATTTTATCCTATACGAGTAAGGGTGTGGAGGTGTAGGCTTATCTCTCTCTCTCTCTCTCTCTCTCTCTCTCTCTCTCCTTAGCGCAGACGGAAGTAATAAGAGAAGTGTGATCTGTGCCGCATGCGGGATTGTGTGACTCCGACTTTTATTGTTCAACTTTGTAAGAACCTAATTTGTCCTAGTTCTTGTTGTCGTTGTTTTTGTTGTTGCGATCGTGGTTGTGGTTGTGGTTGTGCTAGTGGTTCTTGTTGTATTAGTGGTGGTAGTGTTGTGGTGGTTGTTGTGTTCGTGGTGGTATTGTTGCTGTCATGATAATTGTTGTGGTTGTGTTAGTGGTAGCAGTGTTGTGGTTGGTGTTATGGTGAAAAAAGAAATAGCAGCAACGTTTCCGAACGTAAGCTAATCTTAGCCATTTTAACCTAGACTAATTCAACTAAATTTACCTAACTCGAGGAATTTCAAGTATAAGAACACACACACACACATACACACACACACACACAAATGTGATAGTGTGTCCAATAGGCCTGACAGCTTCATAGGGACTGTACGGATACAACACAGAATACTAATCTTTTCTCTCTCTCTCTCTCTCTCTCTCTCTCTCTCTCTCTCTCTCTCTCTCTCTCTCTCTCACAGTGACATTATCCATTTGAACCTGACCTACTGTATATACATTTATAGTTGTTAATGAATATGATGTATTTCTTTGTGTGTGAACCTCTGTCCTGCGTGACAGTGAGAAGTGATACCACCCTCAGTGTCAAGACCTGACTGAATTACTCAGAATAGGCAAACTGTACTACAAACTCTGCCAATAAAGTTGTTAAATTAAAATCACTATCCCAGGGTACATAAAGCTCTCTCACTTATCTGTTCTCACGTGCGTGTGGTAGGAGGAATATTCGGGTGAGCAATATGAGCATTTGGGCCTAGTTGAGTGGGCTGTGTATGAGTTTGTCTCAACACGCGAGGAAGATCCAGGAAGAGTGTGTTGTGTGTGTGTGGGGGGGGGGGGGATAGGGAGGTAGATGAGTGCTGTGTGTGTGGGGGGGGGGGGATAGGGAGGTAGATGAGTGCTGTGTGTGTGGGGGGGGGGGATAGGGAGGTAGATGAGTGCGTGTAATGATTGAATATCAGACCAAAGCTTACAGCCCAGAATTACATCACATAACAGCGAGTACACTACAGACCTCGTGGTACCATGCTAATTACCTGAATTAGCGGGTGACCTCACCTGGGCATGACCACACCTGAACACGCTGTCCAGATCTAACCAGTTTAGTGATAATTGGTTAGAGATCAAAAGCCGGCTGGGCCGACCCCAGATAAAGGCCCTACAGTCTCGTCCACGTTGATTCTCATTCCATTCGTGATTCTCATACGACTATCATTCAGAGAGGTTGGTCGTTGAGAGGTCATTCTGGTCACTCGCACAGAGTCACGCTCGTCCCCTGGGGGGGGGGGGGGGGAGACTTCACGACGCCCCCAGCTAAGCAGAGTCCCGCACACGAGAGCCCAGCCAACACCCACTGGGCCTACGTCAGGTGTACACGTGAGTCATTGTCAGAGCAATCTCTCGGGTGAGTTACCTACTGTGGGAAGTGTATTCATTCATAATGTATCCGAGAGTCAGTGTCGAGTAACGTAAGACCTAATGCGTTAATACACCGATATAATAGTGATGTTGCTGTGTCCATGTCATTGAGTGAATTAATATATAGTTGTATCGAAGAGTGTTAAACAAGTTGTCCCTTGAGAAGAATAGATTGGCGTAGAAGATAAGTGTGTTGACACAGAGTAAATAACACCCCGGCCACGCTACCCAAGTTCCTATCTTTACATTCCTACTCTCTATACTTCCTATACATATATATATATATATATAATCCTCTTCTCTGTGGGTTTGTCTCATTATAAGCGTGTGTGATGTGGGAGGGTAGTTTTTGTTGGGGAGGGGGAGAGGGAGCGAGGTCTGTGAGGGATGGGAGGAAAGTTTGTAGTATGGGAAGGAAGAGAAATAATATGTGTGTGTGGCGGGTGGGGGAGGGAGGAGTAGCAGTGACAATAATAGAAACAGTAGTAATAGTAGTTGACAAAGACAGTAGTAGCAGTAATAGTGACAATAGTAGTAGTAGCTGCAGATATTGACTATGAGGCTACAGTCACTGAATGCCGCATAGATCTGCGGCTCAACTAATTCAACACAGATAGGATAGCTACTTATGTATTAGGATATTTAATATTAAGGTAATAAAATGGCGGCGAAGGTGTGGCTCTTGGAGGAGGCTGGAGGCCACGTTAAAAAAAGAGAGAAAAAAGAAAGTAGTAGTAGTCGAAGACAATGATGATGATACTACTACTATTACTACTTTAAAATTAAATATCCTAATACATAAGTGGCTACTACTAGTAGTAGTATGGATAATAAAGTGCCACTATAGTGTTCCAAACATCACATTAACCAACACACACCATAAAACACACGAACACAAACTCCATCGAAACAAAAGACGAACGAAACCAACTGAAAAAAAATAAAACATTGCTCAAAACTCCCCCCCACACACTAGTAAACACGTTCATAACCAAACCGCGCTGTAAATAACGTAAAATATGCCATAAATCGCTGTAAATCGTAAAAAGAAAATCAGGTTCCCTCCGATTCGCTGGTCGCCAGAAGCCCCTAAATCGGACCATGTTATAATTCCGAGGGCAAGAAGGGTTTATCCCACGGTAGGTGCTAAGGGTGGTAGTCGTGATGAATTTAGACGATGTGTTCGACCTTATGTGTGAGGGGTTGATGGGTTGTGTCTGTGAGTGGGAGTTCATTTCCCTCGGTGTCCGCAAAACACTTGATGACAACCGTGTTTATTGTTTACACCTGATGTCTGTCTGTCTCTCTCTCCCCCTCGTCATTCCTTCCCTCCCTCTCTTTCCTCCCTCCCTCTCTTTCCTCCCTCCCTCCTTTACGACATCATCTGGTCGTCTCTATATTCAGTCACGTTCACTCAATCATCATATATTGTCTCCCAGCTTTTATTAAATCTCTCTCTCTCTTCCTCTCTATCTGTCTCTCTCTCGCTTTCCCCTTTCTCTTTCTCTCTCTCACTCCTCATACTGTCTCCCAGCTAATTATCTCTCTCTCTCTCTCTCTCTCTCTCTCTCTCTCTCTCTCTCTCTCTCTCTCCCCCGCCCTGAGACTTAGTAATACACGTTGTCCGTCCGAGTGTGTGTGTGTCTGTCAGTCTGTCCACATCCGAGAATTGTCAATACGATAACTTGAACGGGAGGAGAAGAGGGAGGAAGGGGTAGGTGAGGGGAAGGGGCAAGAGGAGAGGATAAGTGAAAGAGATACGAGAAAGACAGGGAGAGGGAAAAGGGTAGTTAATTGATAAGGAAAGGAGAGGGATAAGGGACCAGGGAGGTGGAGAGAGGCAAGGGATAGGAGAGAGAGAGAGAGAGAGAGGTACTTGGCCACCACCTCCAGCACAAACTTGTTCTAATGTCCTTAAGGAAAAATTGGTTTACTTTTAACTTAAAAACTTGTAGAATTTTTACCACTTATAACCCCCCTCCCCCCCCCCCCCCCCCACGTCTACTTCCTCTTTGGCCTGTAAATTTGACCTCTGACCTGTAAACTTGATTTCTGACCTGTGTTCTGACCTGTAAACTTGATTTCTGACCTGTAAACTTGATCTCTGACCTGTAAACTTGACCTACTTTAAGTGAATATAGGTATAAATAACACCTCGCCTCGGGCTCGACCTATATGCTTTAGTTTCTGCAAAATCGATGACCCCTCATTGATGCGCGCGCGCGCATATCGTTCTTGCCATTGAAGCTATAAAATTAAAATAGAAACATGCGGTATATAGCCTGTGTGTGTGTGTGTGTGTGTGTGTGTACGTGTACACGCAAGAGACAAGTGGAAATTAATTAATGGAGAAAGAGAGAGAGAGAGGCGCGTCATAACCATCATCCACCAGGGTGTGTCCCCTTATTTACCCAATATTTCCTCCCCTCCCTTCCTTAATGTCCGGCTGTGACCCTCCCTCTCTCCCTTCCTCCCTCTCTCCCTCCCCTTCCTTCCACCCTCCCTTCCTCCCACCCTCATCTTCCCTCCTTCCTCCCTCCCCCATCCTCTTTCCTCCCCTTCCTTCTCTCCCCCCCTTCTTATATTTCCTCTTTACACCCTTCCTCTTTTCTCTACTATTCCTCCTCTTCTCCTCCTTTCTTCTTCTCATTCCCTCTCTTTCCTTCTCCTGCGCCTCTTCTTCTTTCTATTTTTCCTCATCCCCTGCATCACTCTTCCACCTCTTTCTCCTCTCCTCATCTCATCTCCTTGTCATTCCTCTTTTTCTTATTCTTCCTCTCTTTCTTTTTCTTACCATCAGGATCCCACTTCCCCATTCTGCTCCTCCTCATTCTCCTCTTATTCCTCTTCCCATCCTCCTCTTTCTTACCCAGGATTCCACTTCCCCCATCTCTTCCTTCCCTCCATCATCCTCTCCCCGTCCTTCTTCTCCCTCTTCCTCCTCCCCTCCTCCCCCACACATCACATATCTCTATAAACCAGGTAATTATCGCTCTTGTGGGCTCCTGGACGTGACTTGTTTTTCCAATATACCGCTAATGTCTCTCTCTCTCTCTCTCTCTCTCTCTCTCTCTCTCTCTCTCTCTCTCCGTGGCTCCTACCTTCACTCTTTTTCACCTAACTGGAGACGAGACGTGAGAACTTGTCTAATTGTCCCTATTAAACTACGACTTATGGTGATTGATTCTTAATTGCTCTTGGTAATTGTAGATGTGAGAACGTTGTATTTAACCGATCCACTTATAAGAACTACGACGCAAAGATGGATACGTGTGTGTGTGTGTGTGTGTGTGTGTGTTTCTTTCATGAATGGAGCTGAGTGAATGCATCTGTTTGTTTGTTTGTTGTGCGATCATCTTGCTAGGCCTCACCCAGGACACAGAGTGGCGGGAATTGAGAGAGAGAGAACACCATTGCAGCCTTCTCCCTGTCTTCCTCCTAACCCCCCTCTCCCTCCCTCCCCTCTTTCTCGCTGGCTGTCATTTGTTCTCTCTAACTACCCCGCCAGATGTGTTCTACTGTGGTGTCCCCTGCTCGCCATAACAACACCCCCCCTTCCTCCTCTCCCCTCCCAACACACCCTTCGCCCCCCCCCCCCCTATGATATCTAATCTGGTATACGCTTGTAGCTTGACACACACACACACACTTTTCGACTTGGTGTTGCTGATCATGCACTGACACTGCTGCTTCTTGGGTGTCTAGGTGTCTCCATTTTCCTGCCCCATTAATTATCTCCTTTTACCTCATCTCTTACCATTATTTTTACCCATCCCTCATTGTGTCCTTTCTACCATAGCAAATATTAGTCAGCTTTGCCTCCAGCACTCCTATCACCCTTCCTCCTCCTCCTCCTCATCATCATCATCCTCATCATCATATATATATATATATATATATATATATATATATATATATATATATATATATATATATATATATATATATATATATATATATATATATATATATATAGTATATATGTAAGACAGATAGAAAGAAGGAGATAGAGAAAGGAAGGGAGAAAGAGGAGCAGAAATAGTTAAAAGAGTCGAAGCGAGAAAAACAAGAAAAAGAACGAGATAGATAGGGGGGGGGGGGCACATACACGCTCCGTCAGTACGAGGGTCAGTCAGCTAGGCCACCCTCGTGTTGATCTCCATAACAAACGACGTGACACATTTCTTCCCGACGCTATCAATTATGGTGTGACTGTCGGTATTAACTACTGTGGGGGTATGGGGTGGTGAAAGGGAGGGAAGGTGGAGTGGTAAGAGGGAAAGGTCATTGAGGGAAGGGAGGGCGGTAAGAGGGAGTGAGGAAGAGCAAGAGAGTAGAAGAAGAGAGGAAGGAGAAGAAAATAGAGGGAGGGAAGGTGGAGTGGTGAGACGGAAGATAGGATGGTGAGAAGGAGGAATAGAAAGTGGGACAGAAGATAAGAAAGCTTGGTGAGGGGGAAGGGGAGGGTTGAAAGGAAGGGGAAAAATAAAGAATGATAAAGGGAGAGAGAAGAGGGAGGTAGGATGGGAAGGAGGGAAAGGATTGATGGACGAAGAGGAAGAAGGGTGGAGGAGGGAGGGAGACTGAAATTGACAGGAAGATGTACAGTTATAGAGAGACAGAAGGACAGACTGTCTCTCTCTGTTTCTCTGTCCGCGGGTTTAGTATGTCATAAGCTCACACCACAGAAGAGGTTGTTGTGCCTTAACTTCACACCATGGAAGACAAAAAAAACATTAAAGAAGTCAAAAGTTGTTATCATTGTGTGTGTGTGTGTGTGTGTGTGTGTGTGTGTGTACAGTACGTCACGTGGGTTGTTATTATATATCCTCAACTCATCGAAATTATTCTAAATATTTGAGGTTCACTTCAGGGGTTCATTTGTGGCATAACGCTGGTTTCACACACACACTATCATCTCAGCTGTGACCCTCCCAACACGGCCCCTCACCATCCCTCCTACGTGTATGAGATGTTAATGTAGGAACCTTTTTGCGTCCACGTGACGTCACTCCCATAATTCACTTTACGATGATAAATGATTCAATCACGAGGTGGTTGTGACCTGCTGAATAATGCAGAACCCGGGCCAAGTGACAGTCATGTTGAGGGGATGTAGAGGCGAGTGACTATTATGTAGGGGAGGGGTGTAGGGGCGAGTGACTATCATGTAGTAGCGAGGTGTAGAGGCGAGTGACTATCATGTAGGGGAGGGGTGTAGTGGCGAGTGACTATCATGTTGTAGCGGGGTGTAGAGGCGAGTGACTATCATGTAGGGGAGGGGTGTAGGGGCGAGTGACTATCATGTAGGGGAGGGGTGTAGGGGCGAGTGACAGTCATGTATGGGGTGTCGTAGGGCGGTGTAGGGGCACGAGTTCTCTCTTGTCTGCCTCCAGGATCTCGACTTCAATACTTGTAGAGATGGAAGATGAAGAAAGGTTTATTCTGAGGTAATCGACCTGATCTTAATCAAATGCAGGACGTCTTAAGGAGGACCCGGGTTCGATGTCGAGTAAGAACGAAGGCATCGTGGTACTTAGGAGTTGTTCTATCTTGTCTTTCTCCAGGACTCGGGTTCGATACCACCGAGGGGGTAACAAGAGGGTCGTTTAGACTTCAGAGTAATATTTTCTCCAATGGTCATTGATCTATCGATATACAGCAAGGGTCGTGTGGGGTAGTGGGGCGCTTCTCGATCATATTTACCTGGAGGATCCAGGCTCGATGATAAGGTAGAGCATATCTTGTTTGTCTTCACTTGAAGATCATCGTACCATGGTGGTGATGGTGTAAAGGAACTGCTCTTCTTCAGCTACACGAGAGACACAGGTTCGAAAATGACTCTTTGTATATGTTTTCCGGATGATCATTTATGTACAAAGTATGAAGGTCATGGTGTAGTGGAGACTCTATCTGACTTGTGTAGCTCGGGGACTTTGGTTCGATACTAGGTTAGGGATGAGTTGAAAGCAGGTCGTTTGCTGTAGTATATTCTGACCTGATTACTCTTTTATGAGACAAAATGGAGGCTTCGCGGTGTTGGGAGCCGCTCTGAAATGTTTCCTACGGGGACCCGGGTTTCGACATCAGACTACTAGATGAGCCAGAAGAGGGTCGTTGGCTGCAGTATATTCTCAACTGATCTCTCTTTTATGTTGACAAAGTGGGAACGTCGTGGTGTAAGGGGGACTCGTTTAGTTTGTCTACCTCGGGGACAAAGGTTCGATCCTGGAAGATGAATTGGACGAAGGGTAATATATATATATATATATATATATATATATATATATATATATATATATATATATATATATATATATATATATATATATATATATATATTTCACGTTCACATAAAACTAGAGTCGTCATAGTACAGTGGGATCTCTCTCTCTCTCTCTCTCTCTCTCTCTCTCTCTCTCTCTCTCTCTCTCTCTCTCTCTCTACATCAAGGATCGGGGTTCGATCCCAAGTAAATGAATTGGAAAAAGAGTTAATGTGGTTTTAATTATTCATATAAAATTGTGGAGATGTTGGTGCAGTGGCGACCGTCTTGTCTGTGTTTGTCTCAGCACCAGGGATTGACGCCAGGAAGAGATATGTATGAGAAGATAGACGTTCTGATTTATTTAACAAGGGACGCGGTGGTGCAGTAGGTCAAGCACCCCTGATGTACTTCGAGGACAATGGTTCGATATGAGGAAAGGAAAAAAAAGAGGCTACAGGAGAAATTTCCCCTTGATATATTTAACAGCCTGGGGACGTGATGGTGTGGTGGGTCAGGTGTGGCGACTACGAGGATGTACTTCTTAGATCTTTGATGAGGACATGGGTTCCATACCAGAGACTGTGTTGATAGAGCGTGAGGGTGTTGGGAGCTGCTCTCAAATATATTCTCTGGGGACGATGGTTCGAAGTTGAGCATGAAGGAGGAGGTGAAGGAGGGTGAGGGGGGGGGGGGGTGAAGCCCTTGCTTGTGAGGGTGAAGGATGTCTTGGTGTACAGGATCCCCTCTGCTTTAACTACCCAGGGAGCCAGTGTTCGCTGTTAAGACGGAGATGAATTGTTGATCTCTGACTGTAAGGGGATCTAGGCTGTGTCTACGTGTCTGTATGTCTGTCGTATATTATTATCTCTGTGCTGAGTGTCTCAATCTGTGTCATATTGCTTGTGTGTGTCTGCTTGTGTGTGTGTGTCTGTGTGTGTGTGTCTGTGTGTGTGTGTCTGTGTGTGTGTGTCTGTGTGTCTTTCTTGGCTGTGTGTTTAAATTTCCGTTTGTATCTGCGGCCGCCATAACACTCACAAGTTTTATCACCCCTTGCTATTTTATCTTTCTTTTATCCATTCCTCCTTATTCACCCTGCGTTTATCTTGCTCTCTCCTCTGCCTTGTTTATTATTTCTTCTTTTCTCAACTTGTTTTCTTGTTTGAGTTTCTTCTCTGAGTCAATTGTTTATTTTGATCTTGTGTTTTATGTATTTTTGTGATGTTTTACCTTCTTCCTATATGTTCGTTGTGATTCTCTGTCTCTCTACCTTCTTTCCTCCTCCTCCTCCTCCTTCTCCTCCTCCTCCTCCTTCTCCTCCTCCTCCTCCTCCTCCTCCTCCTCCTCCTTTTCCTCCTCCTCCTCTTCTTCTTCTCCTCTCCCACCCTTTCCTCCCCCACACCACCTCTTTCTCCTCCTCTTCTCCCATCCTCTCTTCCCCCCATTCCTCCTCTCACCCTTCTTCCACCACCCGACTTCTCCTCCTCACCACCTCTTCTTCCTCCTCTTCTTCCACTACTTCCCCCTCTCACCCTCCTCCTCCTCCCCTTTCCCTCACTTTGGACAGGGGCGCCCGGAGGCTGAGTGGGTAACGAGGTGGAGAAGGAACTGATATTAGATTTACAGTCACGTCTTACTCCCCAGGTCTATAACATGCCGTATTTCTCCCTTTATTTTCCAGATTTTTCTCCTGATCTTCCTTTTTTCCTGATTTTTATATTTTTTCTACAAATCTTTTCCATTTTTGCTTATTCACGTATATCCTCATTTATTTTCCTAATTCTTATTCTCTCTCTCTCTCTCTCACCCCAAGTTGTTAAGACTGACACACCCATTTGCACCGGGTTGTTACGAGACTCGTTAGCGACGTCACAGGTTGTTAGGTAGTTTAACCAGTAGCTTGTAAGTGTGTGTGTGTGTGTGTGTGTAATAATAATAATAATTAACGGTTTATTGAAAGAGCTTGGCAGCCAGAAGGCTGAAAATATACAGTTACATATTTGGGGAATGGGTTCCGAATTACAAATAATATACAAGTAACATAAGTGATACAAATAAGATATATAATAACTAGATGGGGAAAAGCTCAAACTACAGGGCATTTCAACATAGTGACAGTGCAAGAAGCAGTATTTACTGGGAGTGAATACACTGGTTTATTACAAGTTATTGATAATTTTTACAATGGTTGAGACTGGGCTGTTCTTATAGCGATCAGTTCGTGCACGTGTGTGTGTGTGTGTGTGTGTGTAGGTTTCCGGGTGATGTATGTATGTATGTATGTTGTCAGTGTGACGTGTTAGGGTCATGAGGGTCAATGTAAATATTAATTCTTTCTTTCGTTATTTTTTCTTTCTATTTCTCTTATTGTTTCTTTCTCTCTCTTTCCATTTCTTCTGTTCTTTGCCCGCTTCTCTCTCACCTTCTGTTTATCTCTCTCTCTCACACTCACACACACACATACACACACACACACAGGTCGTAGAAGAAAGGTCGGCCCGCCTGTGTTTACCAGAATTTAGTCCTGGGATATTTGACCGGAAGCTCGTCAAATTTGTCAACAAACACAGACCGACAGGAGGTGATTGGGGGTCGAGAGAGAGAGAGAGAGAGCAGGTGTCAAGTACGTCTGAGAGAGAGAGTGAGGAAGGGGAGGGGAGCGTCAAGTAGGGCCAGTGGGAAAATTCGTCAACTTGGTGACAATGTACGACAAAGTGTAAACATTATCAGCTGAGTGAGGGTGGCCGTGTACGATAAGTGGCGAATTTTAGTCTCGGTCAATTAGTGGGTATTGTTGTGTGTGAGTTTACTTATTTCCTCCCGGGATTTTGTGTGTTTGTTGCGGTTGTGATTTAGCTAAAGGGTCCATGTGTTATTTTTTTGTTACTTGGCCTGTCTCTCTATCCATTAATATATTAATTTAATATATATATACAGGCATATATATATATATATATATATCTTGATAAAATCACACGGGAAAAGGGAAACAACGGAGCACCTTAGCTTTCGTCTTTCGCTTTCGCCTCAGAAGATGTCTTGAATAAAGACGAAAGCCAAGGTGCTCCGTTGTTTCCCTTTTCCCGTGTGATTTTATCAAGATTTATCTTATCCACGTTTTCTGTGGATCTACATGAAATATATATATAAATATATATATATATATATATATATATATATATATATATATATATATATATATATATACACACACGTTATTCGCACACACACACACACACACAGCCCAGTCCCAACCATTGTAAAAATTATCAATAGCTTGTAATAAACCAGTGTATTCACTCCCAGTAAATACTGCTTCTTGCACTGTCACTTTGTTGAAATGCCCTGTAGTTTGAGCTTTTCCCCATCTAAGTTATTATATATCTTATTTGTGTCACTTATGTTACTTGTATATTATTTGTAATTCGAAACCCATTCCCCAAATATGTAACTGTATATTTTCAGCCTTCTGGCTGCCAAGCTCTTTCAATAAACCGTTAATTATTATTATTATTATTATTATACACACACCTGTCAGTCACCAGATATGTTGAGGGGGTTCATATGTGTCTGTCTGTGGTAACTTGTTCTGTGCTGTGATTCTGTCGACCAGTGAATGAGAGTCATGATGATGATGATTATTTTAGTTATAATAATAGAAGTAGTAGAAGTAGTGATTGTTATTACTACTAGTGCTGCTACTTTTTTTTAATGGCCTCCAGCCTCCCCCAATAGCCACACCTTCGCCGCCATTTTATTACCTTAAACTTAACTATCCTAATACAGTTACCATAAAGTGAGAGCTTAAGTATGATCAATGAGCTTTGTAGTTAATTGAAGCCTGTAAAGTGACCTATTAACTCACCACACCTACCAGGCATCAAGAAGAAACCTCCCAATACCACGCCATGGCCCAGTGGTTCCCCGGCCATGG
The DNA here is from genome assembly GCA_958450375.1 of Homarus gammarus. NCBI lineage: Eukaryota > Metazoa > Arthropoda > Malacostraca > Decapoda > Nephropidae > Homarus > Homarus gammarus. The sequence goes on along the minus strand of CAUDMG010002356.1, from coordinate 122,583 downwards.
CCCAGTGGTTACCCGGCCATGGCCCAGTGGTTCCCCGGCCATGGCCCAGTGGTTCCCCGGCCATGGCCCAGTGGTTGCCGGAAGTCCAATTAAGGCGTCGTATTTAGCACCAATTTTTAGCCGTCAATGGTGGCCAATCTGCTCAAGCTGGCAATACGAAAACAAATCTAATATTAACTTAATGTACAGTGGCTGGAAGGTTCAAAATTGTTAGCTAAGAACGAGAGCTTTTGCTGTACAGGTGTGTTTGTATTATGTGCTCTAGAAGTAGTTAAGATGAGGGTCAAAGTCCCCTGGCATTATAGGGTGATTTATATGTACCAAGTTAATGGTATTGTAAGCCTTCTGTACAGGTGATGGAAGGCTCAGATTCAACCATAACAGCAAATATGAATGCTTATGAAGTTATGATAATATTATCGGTAATAATAATAATAATAATAATAATAATAATATAATAATCATAATGATGGTGATGATAACAACAACAGTGTGTAAGAGGAAGACCGTCATACACTTATATTACTGTATATATTCATACTCGTATAATTGTACTTGGCATCTTAATCTGCCCAGTGCTTGTCCAAGTGCACCTCGGTGATCAACACGTGTGAAGTCTTACCCCCTGCTGGGGACAGGTGTTCCCTACGCCCACAATACACAGTGAGAAGCTATTGTGTGTGGGCGTGTCTGGAGCAAGTAAACTCACTGACCTGATGATGCTGTTGTGTGGAGTGTTGCTGTATCATGTTGACAGGTGTTGGGAGGTAATGTTCCTTCTATCATGTTAACAGGTGTTGTGTTTCTCCTGTATCATGTTAACAGGAGTTGTGTTTCTCCTGTATCATGTTGACAGGTGTTGGGAGGTAATCCTTCTATCTTGTTTGCAGGTGTGTTGCTGTATCATGTTAACAGGTATTGGGAGGTAATCCTTCTATCTTGTTAGCAGGAGTGTTGCTGTATCATGTTAACAGGTTTTGAGAGGTAATCCTTCTATCTTGTTAGCAGGTGTTGTGTCCCCTGTATCCTGTTAACAGGTGTTGGGAGGTAATCCTTCTATCATGTTAATAGGTGTTGTGTGGTAATATTCCTTCTATCACGTTAACAGGTGTTGTTATCATGTTAACGCCATATTATACTGTTAACTATTATTTTATGAGGGGGAGGCCATACAACAGCTACCCCCCTCTCTCGTCTCTTTTACCTTGATAACTAATTAAATACGCTTCTAATCTCCCTTTGGTGGGTTCCGTGAATACAGGGGGGTTGAGGCATATGAATAAAGGTGGGGGGGTGATTGGTAGGGGGATTAGTGAGAGGGAGAGATGACGGAGAGGGATGAAATGAGGGGCTGGAGAGGGATGGGAAGGGTAGAGAGGGAGATAATAAGAGGGTGGGTGAAAATGAGGAAGTGGAGAGGTGGTAGGAAATGAAAGAATGGAGGAGAGGGTGGGCATGGAGGAAAATAATGAGTGAAAAGGGAGAGAGATGGCGAGGAGGGAGCGAAGGAATAAGTAAGAAAGGGAGGAGGAGGAGATGGCAGGGATGTAATGAGGGGTGGTAAAGGGTGTAGAGGGGGAGGAGAGAGAGAGAGAGAGAGAGAGAGAGAGAGAGAGAGAGAGAGAGAGAGAGAGAGAGGATGTAAAGGGAAAGAGGGAATGGAAATGGGAGGAGGAGAAAGAAAGTTGGAGGGAGTGTAAAGGGAAGGAGAAAAAAGCGGGAGATGATCAGGAAAGAAGAGAGGAAGAAGGAAGAGAAGCGAGAGAGGAGGAAAGCAAAAGAAGAGAAAGAGAGAGATACTATAGAACCACAAAGCTAACTAACCTCTCAGCACCAGTACACCACAAAGCTAACTAACCTCTCAGCACCAGTACACCACAAAGCTAACTAACCTCTCAGCACCAGTACACCACAAAGCTAACTAACCTCTCAGCACCAGTACACCACAAAGCTAACTAACCTCTCAGCACCAGAACACCGCAAAGCTAACTAACCTCTCAGCACCAGTACACCACAAAGCTAACTAACCTCTCAGCACCAGTACACCACAAAGCTAACTAACCTCTCAGCACCAGTACACCACAAAGCTAACTAACCTCTCAGCAACAGTACACCACAAAGCTAACTAACCTCTCAGCACCAGTACACCACAAAGCTAACTAACCTCTCAGCACCAGAACACCACAAAGCTAACTAACCTCTCAGCACCAGTACACCACAAAGCTAACTAACTTCTCAGCACCAGTACACCACAAAGCTAACTAACCTCTCAGCACCAGTACACCACAAAGCTAACTAACCTCTCAGCACCAGTACACCACAAAGCTAACTATCGCGTCACAAAGGTAATCCGTCAGCTCTGGGATGCCACAATGCTACACATGGCGCGCCACGGCCGTTATAATCAGCGAATCAAATTTTCCGACAATGAGCGGTAGCTGGGGTGGCGTGACCAGAAAGTCTCCATGTATCGTTAGACATCGTTAAAAAATCCATTAAATTCAACTCTATTCCAAAATACTTAACGAAGAATATTATATAAAATTTTGTAGTTAAAAGAGTTTGGTTTTCTTTATGTTTCTTCGGGATTTTTGTATTTCGTTCTCATGGGAACTTAATAATAGAGAACTCGAGCGAAGGATATTAAGGTGAGCGAAATATTATGGGAGCGTCTAATCTTTCCACCTCTGCCGACTTCAAAAGCGACCCTTTGAAGGGGGGGGGGGGGGGTGAAAGGAGGTGGGAGGCTGTGGTTAATATTGATATTAGTATATTTTACCCACAACAACAACTACTACTACTACTACTACTACGTGGCCTCCAGCCTCCCCCAATAGCCACACCTTCGCCGCCATTTTATTACCTTAATATTAAATATCCTAATACATAAGAAGCTATCCTAGCTGTGTTGAGTTAGTTGAGCCGCTACTACTACTACTACTACTACTACTACTACTATTGTTGCTGCTTGCTATTCTTTGTCGTTTTTTCTAATTCGGTTTCATTTGAAATTCTCAGTATAGCTACTCTTTAACATGCTAATTAAGGAACTGACTAAAAAATTGATTTCGGATAATTAAACCTCGTAATGACTCTTCAGTGAAGGGTGAATAAATTTGAGTCATTAACATGTCCAATTACCGGAAATTCATGTTTTGGAGGCCAATTATCTTGTTCCAGAGGAAGTATATTTAGAGTTTGAAGGAAAAAAGATGTTTTTTACAAAGTTATAAATTATTATGGCTCTTATTATTATTATTGGGGTTAAAGATTTATAACCTTCAACTTCTCATTAAAGGTAAATGTGTAATAATTTTAATTAAGAATCTGACCTAAAAAATTCCATAGGCTGTTTAGAATTAGTAATCCTCCTTTAGTGTTGGGTCATTCGTACTTCTGATTGTCTGACATTTATTTTTTGAGGCCAGATCCTGAATTAGCAAATTAACCTGAACTTTTAATGAGAGTTATATGGAAATTGATTGTTAGGACAGCATCAAGGCTTGCCATATAACAATTAGCTTATTGTTGAATCTCTATAATAATTCTTTAATATACTAAAGAAGGATCCGATTCAAGACGTTGAATTCCGGATAAATAAACCTCCCGTTGACCTTAAAATTAACAGTGAAATTAATATAAACGTTGATAAACATTTAACAATCCCAGAATATTTTTTTTACGGGAATTAGCCCACCCGGACACAGGTCGAACGACCCACAGCGGGGTCTAAGGAACGAAAAAAAAACAACAATTAATTAAAAATAGAGAAGAAGAAGGTTATGCTGTGTTAATCTACACCACGAAGATGCCGGAAAACCAGCTTTTTAAAGTGAGACATTGTATAAGTATGAAGAAGGCAGAGCGTTCCACAGTTTGGTGAGGCCGCTTCATTACTTATATTATCAATATTTATATTTTAAACGGAATCGAAACTTTGACCAAAATTTACAGTTGTCGAGGTTATCCACTCGATAGTTTGGTGTTTATTAGTGATCGTGTGGTTGGTCACAATGTTGATGAATTTGGTGGGCAACTAATGTGACTAACAGACAGTGACAGTCCTCCGTAAAGCTCCTGCGTTGACAGAATCAAAAGGCGAAGAGCATCATGTACCGTACAAGTCAAAATGTTGATGTACTCTGTTTCTGTATCAGCTTCACGCACTCTGGCTCCAGGAGGAAATTTCTGACATTGGGAGGAGTCTGTTAAGGAGGAAACATGAGACTCTTGCCCGCTATGGACAGCAGCTGTCTGATCTGCCTCCCTTGTTGTTATACTTGTTGATGATGGTGGAATAATTCAGGTCGTCCTGCTTCCAATCATTATATTCTCCAGGAAAGAGTGGAAGCAGCTGGTCACGAGTCCTCCGTTAAACACCTTAACTGGTGCCCTTGCTATATTACTTCTTGATGATGGCAGTGACTACCTAATCACGAGTATTGGGGTGGACCAGCTCCGGGCGCTGAGGGACCTGCTGAGTAATCTGGACACCCACGTTGTGCCATCAGAGGGGCTGGTGGAATTGAAGAGCTTATGCATCTGGTGTAGGTCTGCAAATTTATGTTTTCTGTGTTTTTATCTTCTGTTACTTGTTCTTCATTCCCAAAGTTAACACCGAATCATTACCTTCTGCTGATGAAGTATAGCACCTTTGATGTGAGGCTGAGGACTGTTGTTCCTCCAGTCAGTGGAGGCAGCACGTTTATAGGAGATAATACCTGGAGTTCCCAGTTTTCTTCTGGACTGCGGGTCTTTTGTGATGACAGCCTGAGGGTATCCCATTGATCATTCACATCTGAATCGCCAGCTGTCAAGGTCCAGTGGTCTCTTCTGGGGATGGTCCTTGAAAGTGTACTCTTTCTGGCAGCTTGTTGCTTTCCTTGTTGGGGGCGACGTAGAGGGCGAGTTTAGCTCTGATGAAGAGATAACATAAGAACATAAGAATGGAGGAAACTGCAGCGGGCCTATTGGCCCATACTGGGCAGTCCCGTTTATACCCAACCCCTATTGCTCATATAAGCATCCAACCTATGTTTGAAGCAATTCAGCGCATTCGAGTTAATGATGATATTTGGTAACTTGTTCCATTCAACCACTACTCTGTTTCCAAACCAGTGTTTACCTATTTCACGCCTAAATCTAAATTAGTCTAATTTAAAACCATTGTTACGAGTTCGCTCCTGGTTGGATAGTTTGAGTACCTTTGTAATGTCCCCTTTGTTTAGCCCTGCCTTCCACTTATACACCTCTATCAGGTCGCCCCTCGCTCTAAGTCTCTCAAGGGAGTGCAAATTAAGATGCTTTAACCTGTCTCTATACTCAAGGTTCCTAATGACCGGGATTAGTCTTGTCATTCTCCTCTGAATTCTTTCCAAGGATTCTATATCCATTCTGTAATACGGTGACCAGAACTGAACTGCGTAATCCAGGTGTGGTCTCACAAGAGCAAGATACAGTTTTAGGATGACCTCGCTAGTCTTGTAACTAACACTCCTTTGTATGAACCCAAGTACTTTATTAGCCTTGTTACGAGCAAAAACACATTGTTTACTTGGCTTAAGGTTCCTACTTATCATTACTCCTAAATCTCTCTCGCAGTCGGATTTCTCTATGGCATCGTTGTTCATCTGGTATCTGGTTTCCCTGTTTACATCTCCTATACTGAGTACTTTACATTTGTCGACGTTGAATTTCATCTGCCATTTTTCAGACCATTCGAAAAATTTGTTTAGATCTTCCTGTAGTTTTGCCGAGTCCTCGTCAGATTTGATAACACGTCCTATTTTAGTGTCATCAGCAAATTTACTTATGTTGCTGTCAATGCCGATATCTATGTCGTTTATGTATATAATAAATATTAATGGTCCAAGTAAATAATAATGATCCAAGATCATCTGCCTCACAGTGTTTTCAGCCTCGCAGACCTCTAGTGGTGAGCACATCTCGGAGATCTCATTATCGGAAAATGATGTAGTCACTGAGATGCCAATGTAATGTCAAGAGCCCTTGAATTTGCCAGGCTCCTTGAACGAGGTATTGGTGATGGTGAAGCTGTGTTCAGCACACTTGCTGAGGAGTAGACGGTTGGTATTAAACTTGACCACTGCGTGTCTCCCTTTTTGGTCCCTGGCCATACGTCAACAGCTTAGTCAACTATGGCTTTGAAGTCACTGAGAAGCACAATCTTGTCTTTTTTGAGGATAAAGGTAAATAATTATAATTCATCAGGGTCAGTCTAAAAGTCTTCCTCTGCATCCAGTGTTGGGGCTGACGCAGTGATGAAAAATGCATGACAAGAGTCATTCAGCGGTTAGTAATTGCAAAATTTTATGAAAAACGGCAAAGCCGACTCTGTATTTGTGGTTGTGGTGTGTGGTGGGTGTACTCTTCCAAAAGAAGATATAACCAGCCTCCTATCCTGTCCCCGTCACCATTCATCTGTCGCTGTATATACCTAGGCCTTTTGTGGGGTTAGAATAATGATGGTGAGAGTGTGTTGAGCTGGATGATAAATGCGTGAATTGGTTTACATAGTGAGGAAGCTGGAACCACGCATCTCTGCTCTCCCATTTCCTGATCCAGTGATTCAAGGAACTGTAACAACTGGGTAGCTGATAGCACAGGTTTTGTGTGTTACTTGGGTAGCACATCCTTGGTGTGTAGGTGTAATAGTTGGGTCCCCATGCTGGTCACCTCTTCTGTCTATTCTGCCATTCAGAATTAACCAAATCCCTCGTTCCTGAACAAACTTATATTGCCCACAGCACTTGACGGCCAGGGTATTCAAAAGACGTCGTGTCTGTACATCAAGTGTCCACACCTTTCCAGAACAAACTAATGGTCTAAATCAATATGTTATCGATATATAACTGAACACACACACACACACACACACACACACACACACTCCAGGTTGTAGATTCCACGAAGCTCCTCGGCGTCACCATAGACAACAAACTAAATTGGAAACCACACGTCAATGAAGTTGTCAAATCCTCCAGTTTCCGTCTCCACCTCCTCCGCCGACTCAAGTCCCTCGGAGTTCCTGCACACGAGCTCCTCAGTGTTTACACAACATTCATACTTCCCAAGCTCACCTATGCCTCCCCCACCTGGTCTTCCTCCCTAAATGCCACACAACGTAAACACCTAGAAAAAGTGCAAAAGAGGGCATGCAAGATTATTCTCTCCCCCTCCTACTCCACATATCAAGAAGCGCTCAACACATGACCCTTTCGACTCTCACTGACCATCACCACGACCTCATCTGCAAATTTGGTAAGAAGCTTCTACACCATCCCCGACACCGGCTCCTACTACCACCTGAGATCCCTTGTCCGAGAATTGCTGTTCGACACCACAACCGCATCCAGCCCATACGTGCACGAACTGATCGCTATAAGAACAGCCCAGTCCCAACCATTGTAAAAATTATCAATAACTTGTAATACTGTAACACTGTCACTATGTTGAAATGAACTGTAGTTTGAGCTTTTCCCCATCTAAGTTATTATATGTCTTATTTGTGTCACTTATGTTACTTGTATATTATTTGTAATTCGTAACCCATTCCCCAAATATGTAACTGTATATTTTCAGCCTTCTGGCTGCCAAGCTCTTTCAATAAACCGTTAATTATTATTATTATTACACACACACACTCACACACAACACTCTAGAGTCATGCTCTCAATATCTCAGGAGAGCCATAAATGGAATTAGTATGTCAATTCTCTCTCTCTCTCTCTCTCTCTCTCTCTCTCTCTCTCTCTCTCTCTCTCTCTCTCTCTTGAGAGAGAGAGAGACCAGTTATAGAGGTAGTAACAACAGTTGTACTTCAGTGGTACAGTAGTACAATTAGTAATAGTACCATTAATTATAATAATAATAATAATAATATTATTATTATTATTATTGTTATTATTATTATTATTATTATTATTATTATTATTATTATCATTATTATTATAGTAGTAGTAGTAGCAGATGAACAATACTGTATTACCAATGTGTACTACCATCACCACACCACACCGGCCTAGAACGCCGTATCTGCTGATGTAATGGATTTGTTGTACAGAACCTTCCCTGCCTCACCCAGACTCTAGACAGGAGTAACAGAGAGAGAGAGAGAGAGAGAGAGAGAGAGAGAGAGAGAGAGAGAGAGAGAGAGCACCTGTTTTCTCTTACCTGGTCTATAAGCACACCTGAGAGCTGATTTACGCAGTTTACTTGTTAAATATTCCTTTGGTGGTGTGTTACCTGAGTTCAAAGGCTGGAGAAGGTGACAAGGTGCTAGGGAAGGCAAAATAAACTAGATTATCGTGTAGCCAAAAAGGTAATGATGTGGGGTAGTAGTAGTAGTACAGTAGTAGTACAATAATAATATCGATGAAAACAACAATAGTAACAACTACTACTACTATCATCAATAATATCACTACTATTATCATTACCAACAATTACTATACCACCCCTACCACCACCACCATCACTAACAACAACTACACCACTACTATCAACCCGACAGTATCACCACCATAAATGATATCAACTGTAACAAAAACAGATTTACAGCATCAGTAATAACATAACCAACAACACACACACACACACACACACACACACACACACACATCTGGCCCGCGGGAACAACTCACAGGGAAAACGAGATCAAATTCCGGGGGAGACTAAGTTGTCAGAACCAGCCAGGCGGAAACGTCGAAACGCGCGGGTCTCCCCTGACACTCTCTTTGTTTGAGGGGTCCCTGGGGAGCCCCTAGCCGTCAGATGGGTCCCCGCTTCCTCCCCAGGGGGTCCCTAGCCTTCAGATGGGCCCCCATCTCTCAGGTTTTATAGAGTTTACAGCTAGTTAATGTCGTTTTACCCGGTACAGAAGGATAGGGAAGAGACGTCCAGGGTGGTTGAGGAGTGTTGGACGAGACGGAGGTGCGGGCTGACATATTTCCGTGCTTAAGTCGGTCGGGAAATTGTCTATCTGGGACAGTAGATTCTTCTCTGTTTTCCTAAGATTTACGAGTATTAATTTAACAAAGTGTGTTGTGTTAGAAGGGGGAGGAAGTACCGTAGACACAGTACAGTGGCCGTGATGGTGCTATGTTAAGAGTGGCCATGATACAGGTACAGTATGTTACAGAGGCGGTGAAGCAGCTATGTGAGAGTGGCCCCTAATACTGCTATATGTGATGCAGCCGTGATGCAGCTTCACTCACTCACTGTAAACCGCCATCACCAGCCTGTTTGTTGTGTCGTAACCTCACCTATGTGAACCTCATTATAACACCTATGTGAACCTCATTATACCACCTATGTGAACCTCATTATACCACCTATGTGAACCTCATTATAACACCTATGTGAACCTCATTATACCACCTATGTGAACCTCATTATAACACCTATGTGAACCTCATTATACCACCTATGTGAACCTCATTATACCACCTATGTGAACCTCATTATAACACCTATGTGAACCTCATTATACCACCTATGTGAACCTCATTATAACACCTACGTGAACCTCATTGTTACACCTGTTTGAACCTTATAATGAGAGGTGTTACCTCCCTCTCTGGCCACTACGTGTTTGGTCTGGTAAATATGTCTTCCTCTTCTTCACGAGGTATAATGAACCCGTTTCTGGCAAATCCCTAATTGTCAATGACAGACAGACACACAGAGGCTTGTTTTGATCCAAGGGCAGGTGAGAGGGGATTAAATACTCCCCTTAAACCCCTTACCCCCCTCCCTATGTCCCTCCTACTCCCTCCCTCCATCATACTTGCGGTGAGGTGATGGATTTTCTTAATTAGTTTGAGGGTTTAGGGAAGAGACGAGGCTAATTTGGTTGTTATGGTGGGAGGGATTTATAGTGTAGGGAGGAGAGGAGGGTTGTAAGGGGGGGAATTTTTTATAATCCCGTCTCTTATAGGTGTGTGTGTGTGTGTGTGTTACTGTCTGTTACTCACGCTTTCACACACACACACACACACACACACACACACACACACACACACACACACACACACACACACTAGCGTTCTACTATATCGTTTTTGTGAGAAAGAGGGAGATATAGACAAATAAAGAGAAAAATGAAAGATATAAATAGAATGAGAGAGAGAAATAGAAAACAAATATAAAGAGAGAGAGAGAGAGAGAGAGAGAGAGAGAGAGAGAGATCCACTATAGGTTTTAGTCCTGAATATTTTATAAACGTCGCTTCTGGTCGTCCAAATTTGATGTACCTGTAGTTCGTTTCCAGTCCCGCAGATTTACACGACCTGACACTGGCTGGCTCTCCGTTTGTGTCTGTCTTTCTATGTGTATGTGTCTGAGTCATATGGGATTTTTTCTTCATCTACAGTATAATTTTTGAGAACAAGAAAATACTAATATACTTTGATTGTTGAAGACTCATTGTTATTATCATTAACACGTTACCAGGAGAGTTTGTTGTGGTGATGTCTGGTAAAGGTCTTATGTTCTCACAGCTCAGAAAAGTACAACTTCGTATTCTGTAAATGTATATGCATATCCGAAGATATATGTATATATGAATGTTTATATATACAGTATTTTTATATGTAAGTATTTTGTATATCTGGATATGTATGTATGTATGTATTTATGTACGCATGTATGTTTCATGTATATGTATATCATCAAAAGCAACTCTATCTAACTGGTCTTAAATGTATGTATTAATTTTGATCACGAGAATTTAAAGAGGTGAGAAAAATGAAGTTTGTGACTTGATGTGTTGAGCACCTGCCTGACGTGACCCACTTACTGCCGACCAACCATCGCTGACCGACACCACCTGTCACTATTGATAGATACGTAAATAAAAAATAAATCAAAGTGGTGATTACAAAATAGTAAAGACAAAATTGATAAATATAAACAAGAAACATCGGTAACAAATGAAGCTACCAATATTTCAGTAGAGGTTCAATAGCATTGATAAATATTTAGGAAAAGTATTGGAACAAAACAATAATAAACTCGACCAGTGGCAGAGATAGATCACTCGATGGGGCAGATATATCGACGCGCCGCCCGATAATTCACTCACCAGTAAATTATCAGCCGTAAAAAAGAGGAGTTATCATTGGTTGCGACTAGTGATGGAGATTATCAGTAGAAGTTATAGGATGGAGGACGAATTATCACTGCGATTTGCAAACTGAGATACGCATGTTTACACCAACTTATAGGAAGAGGTGTGAATTATTATCAGTGGTTACAGGAGAGAGAGAGAGATCAGTGGTTACAGGAGAGAGAGAGAGAGATACTGGATAAACTAAAGTCACTACTTAGGGAGCTGTGAATGCCACCATCCACACACTTCACTCTACAAGGCCTAGCCATCACAAACCCATACATACATACAAACAAACAAACGAGTGCTAATAGAGAAACGCAGATTACCTATGGAAGGTATTTGAATATTAAATAACACACAGGTAAACACAAAACAACACTGTACAGATATGCAAAACAAGTTAAAAAAAACACACACAATGTAAACACAACATGGAACGACCAAACAAGCCCAAACTAACAGCCTTGTCAAATTTGGGCTAACAGCATAACCCAATTGTCAGTGTTGCCAGAAATGGGTTTAGGCAAAACAAGGGGTACCATTCAGGAGTAACTTGCTTAACCCAACACTACCCATCACTGTAACCAGATCAGACCAGCACCTTACCCTCCACCAAGATAGGGTGTGCCAGGGAGAGCGATCTGGTAATACCTCTATATTGATAAGTGTAAACATGTAGTTAAATATACATATGTGTCTTTGTATATATACGTACATACAGTAACATACTTTATTCACATATTTTACACACACACACACACACACACACACACATACACACACTACATCCTTGACCACCGAAGGGTCAAGACGTACCTGGCGCTCCTCTCGGAGCAGCCAGGTCAACTGTTAAGTTGGCCCATACCAACTCCCTCCCCTGAACCCTCCTCCCCACCGGAATATCAACAAGTTCTCGCCAGAAGTTACAATTTCATTTAGGAAAGGAATGGAACCAGTGTTAAACAGAGGTGAACAGTGGTGAACAGTGCTTAAGTCAGTGAGAACAACTCAACAGTAACAGTCGTACCCAAGTTAACCTTCACACAGTGAGGTCCCAGGTACCCAGTGATAACGGCCCATGAGACCCAACACAACCAGCGATGTGTTAATCCGTCTACGATAGGAAGGCCTGGGACCACACCTCACTCATATAACACCATCTGTGAGGGAATTACTACACCACGTCAGGTCCCTCATAACACCATCTGTGAGGGAGTTACTACACCACGTGAGGCCCCTCATAACACCATCTGTGAGGGAATTACTACACCACGTGAGGCCCCTCATAACACCATCTGTGAGGGAATTACTACACCACGTGAGGCCCCTCATAACACCATCTGTGAGGGAATTACTACACCACGTGAGGTCCCTCATAACACCATCTGTGAGGGAATTACTACACCAAGTGGTCCCTCAAAACACCATCTGTGAGGGAATTACTACACCACGTCAGGTCCCTCATAACACCATCTGTAAGGGAACTACTACACCACGTGAGGTCCCTCATAACACCATCTGGGAGGGAGTTACTACACTACGTGTTTGCTGTTCAACACCTACAATAATCTGTATGTTCACTGTATGTTCCTTTACCTTTCTCTAATGAAGGCTTTTGTTAAACCACCAATGTATGTAATAAGTCATTTATGTCCAATGTATATTTTCAGCCTTCGGGCTGCAGAACTTTTTCAATAAACCGTTAATTATTATTATAATTATTAGTATAAAATACTCATGTATACAAACACACATATGATCATTATCGCCATGTTCACAAATACAAATGATCTAAAAAACAAGAACATTCATTAACACTCATAAATACATGATCACAAACACAAGTAAATTATCCCTTTTACAATTGGACACAAAAACAGCAGGACAATAAAGAAAGCAAACAAATAAAGAGAACAAGGAGTAAGACAACGTAAACAAGGAAAAACTCAAGATTTGTCAGTAATACAGGAGGAGATCTACAGAACAATATGCAAAACACCTTCCCTCCCTATGAATACATAAGAAGGATATCACGCGGGAAAACCATATGGTATTTTTTGCGCGAGAAAAATCATGTGTTTTGCTCGGGAAAAAATCTTATGTTTTGCGTGGAAAAATCATATAATGTGTTTTGCGCGGAAAAATCATTGGGGTCTGTTACACGCAGGAAAATAATATACTCAATTAATTAGGAAAATCACATGGTCTGTTTTAGGGTGGGAAAAAATCACACGATGTAGAAATTATTGGGTCTATTTCCAGCGTGTTTTGAAACTGCTATGTGAATTTTTTAACCTGGGTAAAACCAGATTAGATTTTTTATTAAAAACATTTAAAGTTGTTTAAAAACAAAAGGGGAGAGATGAACTGAGTAATTTTCCTATTCAAAAATATGTAAATAATGTGTTGAAAACTTAAAGGGGAGGGAATAGTTTAATATTGGTGTGTGTTTATGTGTTGTGTTTGGGTGTATGAATGATGTAATGGAAGAGAGAAACAACACGAGAGAGAGGGAAAAAGAGGAAGAGAAAGAGACAAAGAGAGAGAGAGAGAGAGATTAGAGACATAAGAGAGAGAAAGATTAGATAGATATAGAGAAAAAAAGAGAGCGAGTCACCAGCTTAGAAAACACTACCAAGTCAAACTCAAAGCAAACACCCCCAGCCACCATTTCAGAAAACAAACAGCGGCAGCCGCCAGCAGCTCAGAAAGCACGGCTAAGTCAAACACTATCCCCGAGTCTTGCTAACTAGCCGGACGGAAACACCTAAAACGCGAAAGGAAAAAAACCCCGAATACAACTGCCACAATTGAACAAGTTTCTTAACGACCATAGCCGTAAAAATTCTCTTGGTGAAAATGTGTCACTGGTGTATCTTTTCTGTAATCTTACGAGGCCCCAGTTTTCTCTCGTATCTTTGTATGTTTAATTTTCATTCCTCATCAACTGGATCATATTTGGTGACGATAAAGCCTCATCTGATTCAAGTTTGTCGATATTTTTATTCGTCATTTTTGTGTTCAGTTAAGTGAGGTAGATAAGTAGGTCTAGGTGGGTAGGTGGGTGTTCCCTCACATCTTCTGTTTAGGGATATTTTTAGCGGATTAGGTGAAGTTTAGGCACCCCTGCTTATTTGACTGGATTATTAAACAACCTAACCTATTCTAGTTTAACCCAATCTTATCTACTGTAATCTAATCTAACGCAATCTATTCTAACCTAACCACTCTAGAAAGCGTCAGGGTGTTTAATCATCAGGTGAAGTCAATTGGGGTGCCGCCTGTTCTTCACTTGATGGAATATAACTTACAATCGTTTGAGAATAACATGGAAGGTGGCAAAAACTACCTTGTTTCATTATGTGGACAAACGAGTTCCAGGAACAATATGGAGTCGAGTCGTGTGTTTGTGCCTTGTCCTGCGCGGGGATATTTTTAGAGCTGTTTTAATCAACTAATTCGGTCCAGAGAACTGATTTACCAAATGAGGGACTTTTTCGCGCTGCCAAACGTACAATCAATCCCGCAATACCGTAGTTGTTATACAATAAGTCTTACTTAGATATTTAAGTAATCATTATAGCGTACAGACATAAATTTACCAGTCCAATATGTGTTTCCTTATGCAGTGTGTGTGTGTGTGTGTGTGAGTGTGTGTGTGTGAGTGTGTGTGTGTGTGTGGTCAGGGGTCCACGTACAACACAGTGGTCCTATTCATTTTATATTTGTTTATAATCTTTGCAGAAACATGTATGATTGGGTCTGTGTTATAAGCGACTGAGATGCACACAGTATAACACTCACATTCTGCCTGTAACTGTACTTTGTTCATTAAAATTTATGAGACTTTGTAATACACCGTCAACCATTTCAGAAATTCAAAGTTAAGATTTTGCTTGATTTTTTCCACCTTGGTTACACTTTTGGCTGCGCGTTTTAGCCGCATCCCGCACCGCTCAGTGAGGCCTGAGGGAACCAACTTCCACATATTTATTGAGAAAGTTCTGTTGTACATCGCTGACTAAGTCGGAAAGGAAGATGAATTAATCCCAGGGCGTCCATTTACCAATTTTTACACAAGGGTTTCTACCGCGGCGTCGTGCCCACCCCGTAAACCTGTTACAGGGAACCTAACATAATTACAGAGAAAATGTAACATAATTGCAAGAGGAAACTCCTGAAGTTGGTCAGATCGCTTATAAGTCAGTTTAGAGAATCACCAGTTGTAAAACGAAGTTGGTAAACCATTAACCAGACGCGGAAGAACACCAGTTGTGGTTACTAGGATAGTAATCACACTAATCTTCCATCATTAAATATTTAAGGACATCAACTCTTACGGTGACTTATAACCAGACACTTGTGATAATTGGTTATTTAAAGGAACTCCAAGACCGTAGTCAGGCCTGGAAGTGAGGGGGGGGATTAAGTTTGTTTTCTGTACACGGCACAGTAACAAAATTACACGTCGCCATTTCCATGATAAATGCAAAAAAAAGGGGGAGGGGAAGAAAAAGGGAAAACGAAGAAAGAGAACAACAATAATATCTACAAAAAAGAGACACAATAAAAAGTTAAGGAAAAGAAAAAAGGGTAGAAAAGGAAAATAATATAAAGTAAGAAGGAAAATAAAGAGGTGCGAGTGTATCATGTTTATCAGCGTGAAACAGAAAGACAATTTGATAATTTACACTTAATATCATACACGCTGTCAAGCCTTGTACGATAACAACTTAACTAACTTGGTCCATTACACTCAGGGAGTTAACATACGGAGAGTAGAATGACCTGTCACATTATGTAATACAGAAAAAACCAAAGATCTACCTGTCTTACTAACAGGAAACGTCTTGTGGAGAAGAAATAATTATCATAGGCCTCACCTGGCCAGTATAGTGTTATTATCCTAATCCAGTTTTAGAAATATGAGACAACTACAGGTCTTCCAGGACTCGAACCTGTGACCTAGCCGTACTGTACACAGTCGAGGTTGTTTACCAGCTGAGTTACGAACACACTGAAGCTGACCGAGTAATGATCTTCGTGAGCCGAGTTTGACCAACACTCCGTCCAAACCCTCATGTCCACGACTTAGGTTTACTGGTACGGTACAGTACAGTACAGTACAGTACTCAATCACATCCTCAGTAACACACCACCTTTTATATGATATTGTCGCCACATGGGAATTACTTCTATACATGTACTTCAACCTGTACTTACACTATTGTTCTGAACAAACACCCATAATCTGTGCCATTAGCTACTCACTGTACAAACATGTGTATTCATTAACGCGCGTATATACTCTTAAGTACATGTATGCTCTCTCTCTCTCTCTCTCTCTCTCTCTCTCTCGTAAAGATTGTTGACATAAAAGTTAGAGGCGTGTAGCCGGCTTACACCCAGGCTGAGGGTCTCCCCGGCGTGGCAGCACTTGAGAGCAGCTTATCAAACTCTTAGTTTATTACTGTCAAAACTTTTAATTAAATTTTTACACCTCTCTGATATGTGAAGGTGAGTCTCCTGCCGGAGCACCTCTAAGGTTCCAACGTCGTTCATTTCCCCTAAATACATAAAGAATACAGATATTAGAACGGATACAAGTGACTCATTTAAGCTGCGACTCGCAAACTGTTTGTTATACGTCACCTGTGGTCTGTAGACGTGAGGATATATGGAGGGGGATCCTTCAGATACACAAAAGCAGCTGTCAAGATAGTGTTGCAATTGAACTGAGGCGTTACTGCTATTATCAGGGAGAGTTACAGGCAATAAAATTATATGAAGAACTGACCATAGAGACACGGCTTCTCGTCCGGGTCATCACTAGTCACCTAACTACCTGAAGCCTCGACCATCACAACCCTTAAGATAACTATTTGTGTTTGCTCAGTATTAGTTGAGTTATTCTTTGGTATTTACTTACTAATTTTGGTTTTATTGATTTTATAGCACAGTGTATAATTTCCCGAGTAGACTGTACAGTATCAGTGTCATAGTGGCAGCTGTACTGTTTTTCTATGTAACCAAACCTGATTTTCAGAGTTTTTATATATAATTTTGTACTTTTCTGTTCATAGAGTTTATAGACTCACCTAGACCTGGAATATATCCGTTTTAGTACTGGATTTCCTTCTGTTCCTTCTGCTTGCCAACTTGGTGATCTTGAAGCTGTGACCTCTTGTGTTTGTGGTGGCTAACATCTTGAAGAAGTAATCTGGGTTTATATCTTTCATCCCTTTCAGTATTTTGAACGTCTATGACGTCCACCTTGTTGTGTCTTGTCTTAAGTGCAGGACACTTCACTCTTATTATGAAGACTTCCAGCATTTGTGTTCCAACAATTTATATTCAGGTGTCTAGTGTTGTCATACTAGAAGGTTGTGAGCCTTGAGGGTAACTTGAATTATTCTCCTTTGTCCTTAGAGGTTGTGCTTCTTGTAGTACTGTATTACTGAAAGCTAAAACAGGCACATTATTTACAGGTTTTTTAACTGATGAACGGACTGAAAGCCTACTTATCCTTAACTTCGTCCTCTATACTGATTACTAGACTTTTTATTTTTGTGAAGGATAAATTAGTCTTTCAGTCCTTCCTTCAATAAATGCATGGCAGCTGTAGTTAGGCGACCAGTGGCCAAGAAGGTAGATAAGGAAGTAAAATAGCGGCGCAGCGTAAGTCTCTCAGTGTGTCCTTCAATTATTTGTCGTTTTCTTTGGTTAACGAATTTTCCGGGAAAGAGGGGGGGGGGGACATAGTCATTTTATTTATCATTTAACAATACTATATTCTCTTACTTGCTTGCTTAATATTTGTTCCTTCCATAATATTATCCTTCTGTGATCGATTTAGGTTATAATGATTCTCACTAGCTATTGCTACTCTTTTATCCACACTTATGATGCGTATCTCGTACACAAAGTTAATCACTTCCCAGCATACCTTTAACTTTGCAGTATTTTTTATTCTCCTGCCTTCCTTTGTAGATGAGAGATAAAGTAAGCCGCCGGCTTCAGCTGTTCTTTTAAGATTCTTTGTGATAAATTTATAAGTTAGTTATTCTTGTGTCTGTCATATTTTAGTTTTCTTTCGTCATGAAGATTTTTGGTTTCGTTTTGGATAAATATAACCGCACTTAGCATAAATGGCGGTACTGAGTTCACTAATATGTGTACTTAATTAAGAAATTATCTACGTGTGGGTGTGTGTGTGTGTGTGGGTGACTTAAACGGGAGTTTATTGGTAGTAGGTAGCTACCAAACAGGAAGGTACTACCTCCTGGAAAGATATTGGAAGCAGAATGTGTTGTCTAATGGTAGACCCTGCTGTCATATGGCACCACAAAAGTTGTGACCAAGTCCCAAGTTGCTGATCTGACTTTCTGCCTCATTTACACACAATTGTAGGGTCCCAATTGTTTCTCTTACTTTGACAACACAACATACATATATCATTTCTTGCTATAATTATTATTATAATTATTACTACTACTTTTATTAGTTTTTGTTAGTATCATTAATATTTTCTTTTATTGTAATTTTTATTTATTTTTATTTATTTTATTATTATTATTATTATTATTATTATTATTATTATCGCCGTCCAGGCCTTGATGTGGGTCATTATAAAATGACCTGTGCCCAGGTGGACACAGGTCGGGGTGAGGGTGACAAGGCCTAAGGGATGGCGACACCTCTAGCCTGAGCACGACCAAGGCCGTGACACAACCCTCCACCTCCACCCTTGTATATCTAGCAGCTGGAGGCGTCAGTGGGAGCAGCTGGACTCTTACTCGGGTGTAACACTGCTTCTCTGTTGTCAGATATCCTTATCGGTGGACATTATGTTTGAAATAAAATATATGCAGTGTGTGTAATAATAATAATAATAATAATAATAATAATAATAATAATAATAATTAACGGTTTATTGAAAAAGTTCTGCAGCCCGAAGGCTGAAAATATACATTGGACTTAAATGACTTATTACATACAGTGATGGTTTAACAAAAGCCTTAATTAGAGAAAAGTAAAGGAACATACAGTGAACATATAGATTAATGTAGGTGTTGAACAGCAAAAACGTAGTGTAGTAATTCCCTCACAGATGGTGTTATGAGGGGCCTCACGTGGTGTAGTAACTCCCTCCCAGATGGTGTTAGGAGGGACCTCACGTGGTGTAGTAGTTCCCATACAGATGGTGTTATGAGGGGCCTCACGAGGTGTAGTAATTCCCTCACAGATGGTGTTATGAGGGGCCTCACGTGGTGTAGTAATTCCCTCACAGATGGTGTTATGAGGGGCCTCAAGTGGTGTATTAATTCCCTCACAGATGGTGTTATGAGGGGCCTCACGTGGTGTAGTAATTCCCTCACAGATGGTGTTATGAGGGGCCTCACGTGGTGTAGTAATTCCCTCACATATGGTGTTATGAGGGGCCTCACGTGGTGTAGTAATTCCCTCACAGATGGTGTTGTGAGGGGCCTCACGTGGTGTAGTAATTCCCTCACAGATGGTGTTATGAGGGGCCTCACGTGGTGTAGTAACTCCTTCACATATGGTGTTATGAGGGGCCTCACGTGGTGTAGTAATTCCTTCATAGATGGTGTTATGTGGGGGCCTCACGTGGTGTAGTAATTCGCTCACAGATGGTGTTATGAGGGGCCTCACGTGGTGTAGTAATTCCCTCACATATGGTGTTATGAGGGGCCTCACGTGGTGTAGTAATTCCCTCACAGATGGTGTTGTGAGGGGCCTCACGTGGTGTAGTAATTCTCTCACAGATGGTGTTATGAGGGGCCTCACGTGGTGTAGTAACTCCTTCACATATGGTGTTATGAGGGGCCTCACGTGGTGTAGTAATTCCCTCACAGATGGTGTTATGTGGGGCCTCACGTGGTGTAGTAATTCCCTCACAGATGGTGTTATGAGGGGCCTCACGTGGTGTAGTAACTCCTTCACATATGGTGTTATGAGGGACCTGACGTGGTGTAGTAATTCCCTCACAGATGGTGTTATATGAGTGAGGTTTGGTCCCAGGCCTTCCTATCGTAGACGGATTAACACATCACTGGTTGTTGGGTCTCACGGGCCATTATCACTGGGTACCTGGGACCTCACTGTGTGAAGGTTAACTTGGGTACTACTGTTACTGTTGAGTTGTTCTCACTGACTTAAGCACTGTTCACCAATGTTCACCTAACAAAGCAGGATGTATTTGGAAGATATAGCTAAATACAACTAAATTTGATCCTTATTGCATATAATAATTGTGAAAAGAAGCCTTCATTAGTGGCAGTCAATGTGTGTCATACTAAGATTTTCTAAGGAGTACTGTAACTCTTTGAGATGCAGGAAGAACAACTGTCTGGCGCCACTCTGCCTGGCCGGGGGTGAGTGTTGCCTTCCCACTGTCTATTACTATATCCTCCACCATGCCTCTCACCTCCTGCCTGGGTTGGCTAAAATCCACTCAGTTCAGTTGTCAGTACTCGCTGTGGCAGCGTGGTGAACGGGTGGCTGACCGCACCGCACTTTTCCGCGTTGGCTTACTACCATGTGACTGCTGCGTTTAACCCCTTCGTGTTTGATAAGTCATTTGTACCTTAAAAAAAATGTTAGTTTTACATGCAATGAGACAAAAAGTGACTCATATAGTACAATAATTAAAGAAAGAAGTACAGTACAGTACTGTAGTGGGTAAATATGCCAGACATTCTTCTCGTGAAGGCTGTAAACCAGTGGCAGAAACTGCCTTAAGAACTGCATGAAGCCTGGCTGAAGTGACACTCCCTATCAGGATGGTCGCTCTAACAAGATATAAAATTTTCATCGGCCTGTGAGTAGATACATTTGTGTTAAAGTTTGAAGATTAGTCTTAAGTCTGATAGTGTAGCTGCCTTGTAGACTGCGGGTAGTAATGACTGTATACTCCTTTCCTTGTACTAACTTATTCTATATGTTTGTTCGTATCACTTAAATAAAATGTATACATTTGTTATATCGATATATAAATTTGTGTAATCATTTCAATGGACGATTAAATACGAACTTAAGTTACATAAAAGTTATATAATTGCTAATATTGACGTTAGTCATATAGAAAACACGCAAAAGGAATCGATCGTAATATTAGTTGTATTTTTCTGGTCAGTGGAGGACATAATTAGTTTGGCGAATGATAGTGATATTTGCTGTTTACCTTTGTGTGTAAACCCGCTTTGTATAGGTCCATTGGAAACCATTCCTCCTCGGTCTATGTATGCACTACAGTAACTACGCCGTATACCTACGTTGTCTATATACGTGCTGAACCAGTTGTA
Source organism: Homarus gammarus (assembly GCA_958450375.1). Classification (NCBI taxonomy): domain Eukaryota; kingdom Metazoa; phylum Arthropoda; class Malacostraca; order Decapoda; family Nephropidae; genus Homarus; species Homarus gammarus. Next base: position 101,124 of record CAUDMG010002356.1, on the reverse strand, counting down.
TACTTGTATGATGATTTTACTGAATATTTATCCATCTACGTGTGGAGTTGTTGCTGATGAACGACTCGACAGCAGTACAGTACAACTCAGTCATTATGGAGATACAAGTACAATAGCCACGACCACCACAACACAAACAGTACTCGCCATCACTGCTGTACTAGTTCACTGCCGACTACACTGTTGTATCTATAATGTATTAATGTGCCGCAATAGCTAAGGGTTTTATACATAGAATTGTATATATATATATATATATATATATACATATATATATATATATATATATATATATATATATATATATATATATATATATTATGCGGTTCAGTTCTGGTGCCCCTATTATAGAATGGATATAAATTCACTAGAGTCTGTGCAGCGAAGAATGACAAAAATGATTCAGGGACTTAGAAACCTTCCATATCAGGATAGGTTAAAGAAACTTAACTTGCATTCCCTAGAAAGACGAAGAGTGCGGGGAGATATGATAGAAGTATTTAAGTGGGTGAAAGGAATCAATAAAGGGGATATAGATAAAGTTCTTATAATATCTGAGCAGGATAGGACTCGGAGCAACGGATTCAAGTTGGATAAGTTTAGGTTTAGGAGGGAGATAGGAAGAAACTGGTTCACAAATAGGGTGGTGGACGAGTGGAACAAGCTTAGCAACTTTGTAGTAAGTGCGGGAACTCTGGAAAGTTTCAAAAGGAGGCTAGATAGATTCATGGATGATAGAGAGTGGTAGTAACTCTCGACAGGAGCTGCCATGTACAGGCCAACTGGCCTATTGCAGATTCCTTATTTTCTTATGTTCTTATGTTCTTATGACCTACCCTGACCTGACCTCACGGCTTCACCTGAAGGATGGAGCACACCTGCATAGCCCCAAGCTGCTGTCCTGGCCACGTTGCCACACACCTGCCCAACCGCATCCAGCCCAGACGACCACGAACTGATTGCTACAAGAACAGCCCATTCCCAACCATTGTAAAAATTATCAACACCTAATTATTATATATCATATTTGTATCACTTTTGTCACCTGTATATTATTTGTCAATCAAGAGACCCATTCCCCAATTTTGCAATTGTATATTTTCAGCTTTCCGGCTGCCATGCTCTTTCAATAAACCGTTAATTATTATTATTATTATTTTTATTATTATTATTACACACACACACGCTATGTTCATGCAGTTTACATTTTCACTTCACATACTCACACACAATAATAGCTAAGAAAAAAAATTCTGTATGATAAAAAGCTTGTATATTTAGGTATGGTTAAAGTAATAAACACAGTGGTATAACAAGTTTGGCGCCAGTTTTGTGTGAGTTTTGTGGTCGTGTGGGTGTGACGACGGGTGAGAGGGTGGGCCCGACTCGTCTCCTGACTGGAAATAAAGGAATCAAGTATAGGATATTGGCAGGTGTTTTCAGGTTATAAGAACTCGATAGCAACTGGATATCCAAACTATAGGTAGGGTTATGATAGCCCGTGTAAGAGGTGACTGTATGGTTCATTTTCGTATTAGTTTAGTTCAGAAGCGTGGCGGTGGTGAAGCTCTCCACTCCGGGTGTTTCGGCTGCTGCTGGAATTAATATTATCTGATCGACTTGTTTTTTAATCAGTATTTTCGCTTTTTCTTTACCATAGATGGATCCTCAGTCCGGTTAAACTTGGTTAGGACTAGGCGGGACCTGCACAGCGTGTTTCCTTCCTCGTACCTCGCTCTCTACTGTATGTAGGGCTGTATGTCCTGACACTGACAGTCAGCCGCCGCCTCCTACACCTGCAACACTTGACTTAAACATACTGGACAGGAAATACGAGTATGGTTGCGGCGCGGACATTACACCAGGACGAATGAAGGACGTTGTGGCCTCAGACAGGACACTTCTCCTTGCACTTGTCATGACCTAACCTAACCTAGACTGTCTGAAACATCCAGAAAAGATACATTCTTTCCGCCATATTGATAATGTTCCGTGTAAGTAACAAGTAACAGCCCCTTCTTCACTTAACGTCATCGTACTACATAAGTCGCATAGTCTTATTTTCATTCATTGTACGAATGAAAATTTTAAGGAATCATTTTAAGTGTTCACAGATTGGAACGTGCGTGTGTGCGTGTGTGTGCCCTCATTACCCCCTCTGCTGACCCACATAGTTAACTTCTTGTACTGTCTCGTGTGTGTATGTGTGTTGGGTTGTGTGTGTATTGAGTTTTGTGTGTGTGTGTGTGTGTGTTTTGCATGCTAATGCAAGCACGTGTTTATATATATATATATATATATATATATATATATATATATATATATATATATATATATATATATATATATATATATAAAAGTATTCACACACACACACACACAGGGTGCCCGTACTCCCTCTGAACACATGATATGACCCCTTGGCTGATGACAACTTAGGACTAACTACTGGACACTGTGGACCAGGGAGGGAGCGCTGAGTGTTGTCTTAACATTACAGCTGAGGGCGTGAGGTACAAGATGTTAGTATAGTTACGTTCACCGCTCTCTTGGCCTTGTTTAAGTCTGGATAATCAGGGCATTGGCTGTCACTGTCACTGGTTGCTGCTGTCATCGGCTGTCGTCACTGGTTGCTGCTGTCATCGGCTGTCGTCACTGGTTGCTGCTGTCATCGGCTGTCGTCACTGGTTGCTGCTGTCATCGGCTGTCGTCACTGGTTGCTGCTGTCATTGGCTGTCGTCACTGGTTGCTGCTGTCATTGGCTGTCGTCACTGGTTGCTGCTGTCATCGGCTGTCGTCACTGGTTGCTGCTGTCATCGGCTGTCGTCACTGGTTGCTGCTGTCATCGGCTGTCGTCACTGGTTGCTGCTGTCATCGGCTGTCGTCACTGGTTGCTGCTGTCATCGGCTGTCGTCACTGGTTGCTGCTGTCATCGGCTGTCGTCACTGGTTGCTGCTGTCATCGGCTGTCGTCACTGGTTGCTGCTGTCATTGGCTGTCGTCACTGGTTGCTGCTGTCATTGGCTGTCGTCACTGGTTGCTGCTGTCATCGGCTGTCGTCACTGGTTGCTGCTGTCATCGGCTGTCGTCACTGGTTGCTGCTGTCATTGGCTGTCGTCACTGGTTGCTGCTGTCATTGGCTGTCGTCACTGGTTGCTGCTGTCATTGGCTGTCGTCACTGGTTGCTGCTGTCATTGGCTGTCGTCACTGGTTGCTGCTGTCATTGGCTGTTGTCACTGGTTGCTGCTGTCATCGGCTGTCGTCACTGGTTGCTGCTGTCATTGGCTGTCGTCACTGGTTGCTGCTGTCATTGGCTGTCGTCACTGGTTGCTGCTGTCATCGGCTGTCGTCACTGGTTGCTGCTGTCATTGGCTGTCGTCACTGGTTGCTGCTGTCATTGGCTGTCGTCACTGGTTGCTGCTGTCATCGGCTGTCGTCACTGGTTGCTGCTGTCATTGGCTGTCGTCACTGGTTGCTGCTGTCATTGGCTGTCGTCACTGGTTGCTGCTGTCATTGGCTGTCGTCACTGGTTGCTGCTGTCATTGGCTGTCGTCACTGGTTGCTGCTGTCATCGGCTGTCGTCACTGGTTGCTGCTGTCATTGGCTGTCGTCACTGGTTGCTGCTGTCATCGGCTGTCGTCACTGGTTGCTGCTGTCATTGGCTGTCGTCACTGGTTGCTGCTGTCATCGGCTGTCGTCACTGGTTGCTGCTGTCATCGGCTGTCGTCACTGGTTGCTGCTGTCATCGGCTGTCGTCACTGGTTGCTGCTGTCATCGGCTGTCGTCACTGGTTGCTGCTGTCATCGGCTGTCGTCACTGGTTGCTGCTGTCATCGGCTGTCGTCACTGGTTGCTGCTGTCATTGGCTGTCGTCACTGGTTGCTGCTCTCATCGACTGTCGTTGTCACTGGCTATTGTTGCCACTGCTTATCACTCACCGGCTGTCATTGTCACTGGCTGTCACTCTGCCTATTGTTACCACTGCTTATCCCTCACTGGCTATCATTGTCACTGGCTGTCACTGTCACCGGCTGTCAATGTCAGTCCATCAGTGAGGGGAGGGGGTAGCTTGTTACTAAAGCCATCCACCCTTAAACAACTGACCTATCTTAGGGCCAGCAACATCTCTCTCAGCTCCTCACCTAGTCACTCCTACGCACTGCGCTGTACAACAATATATGTATATATAGAAAGCGCATCGTGAGTTTCTATCCAACCACATTCCTGAGTCAAGATATCTACTTGTACGTACGTTTGTGTGCCCATACAAAGAGATAATACACAACTAAAGAGAATTGACAACCGGCCACATACGGTACGTTACATTGGTCGTGTGTGTGAGAGGGGAAGGAAGATAAGAGGTGGGCGGGAGAGAGAGAGCATCAAGGAAGGAGGGAAGAAGGGGGAGAAAGAAACGAAGGAGGGAGGGGGACAAAGAAGGATGTTGGATGGGATGAAGGAAGTGAGAGTAGAAAGGGAACAGAAGACAATGAAAGTAGGGTAGAGGGATGGAGAGAGTAGTTAGAAAGAGAGAGAGAGAGAAACTGCAGTAGAAACACAAAGTGAAGGGGGGAGGGGGGGGGAGCACCGCCAGGGATGATAATGGGGACACATGCTAGACAAACACCCACACACAAAAACGGAAAGAGAAGAACTCAAGTTACAGAGAAAACCTATGAGAGAAAACGTGATAAACACCAAGAGAGTTATACCAAAAGGCTGCTCTGGATAAACACTCGGGGGACGTAGGAACAATAAACGCATTCTTGAACACAATACTTTAAAACGTGACCACGACCAAATAAGGATAGTGAACATGTTTGCAAGAGACAAAGATCAGTCGAGTATTTTGTGACCCTCCCCCCCACCGCTCTCTCTCTCTCTCTCTCTCTCTCTCTCTCTCTCTCTCTCTCTCTCTCTCTCTCTCTCTCTCTCTCTCTCTAAGGTTTAAGACTTCATTGGTTATCTCAAACCATAACCAGACTTTACCGAAATCAGGTTAGGTTAGGTTAGCTTCGGATTGGTTACGTTATGTCACGTTAGGTAAAGTTAGGTTACTTTTGGTTCCACCTTTCTGTATCGCACCTCTGTATACCTCACCTCACCACACCACACCACACCACACCACACCTCACCACACCACACTGTACCTAACCACAGCCACATCTTGAACCAACACATACTATTTACGCTATATTATCTTGAAGTATTGATGTAACAACCCGGAATCAGAACACCGACACCAACACACTAACACCAGGTCATAAAAACAATAAAGAGAAGCCATAAAGACTAACACAAGAGCGGTAATAAAGTAAGTAAAGGTAAACATAAACGTTGTTGTTGATAATCTCGTCAATAACAAATATTAATTCACAAGACAATGACTGCCACGTACATTTGGATAGCATTTAGTGTGCTGTGCGAGATGTAACCAAATCCAACCCAACCCAACCCAACCCAACCCAAGCCCCCAACCCAACCCAAGCCAAGCCAACCCAACCCAACCCAACATCCTTGGCAACACTTTTTTCTGTTTCCTCTTTATTTCATCTTTAATTCATTATTTTTCATGTACTTTACCACCAGCCAGCAGTTCTTACACACACGCACCCACACACACACATGCACACACGACAGCTGCAGTGACAGGTGGAAAGGAAGAGGGAAAAGGTGAGAGGATGGAAGGGATGATCATAGGAAGGTGGAGGGGTGGTTAGAGGAGGGACGGAGAAGTGGGAAGAAGGGAGGGAGGGAGGAGTGAGAAGGGGGGGGGGGTTGAGAGGAGGAAGAGGGAGAGAGGAGAAGTGGGCGGAAAAGGAAGATTATAAGTTAGTCTTTGTTTATAAATGATCACCTACAGATGTCTTGAGATCCTGGGCAGCTGAAGCACCAGTCTGACCACATGAAAGGGATCGTTAATATAAGACTGAACGTAGATATTAGAATAAGGCTTCTCAGTCATATTTCTTATTATTTCATTATGTTATGTATAAATGTAGGTACAGACACAAAAATAAATTTCAAAATACTATTAAACGATATTACAGGAATTCACTTAAGTACTGTATTGTTTGTATTTCTCTGTAACATTCAGCATTATGTTTAGTGCGTATGTTGTGTTATGATTCAGGTTGACTGTGGTAATCAAACTCACAGGACATGACGGTATGTGGGAAGATGTAACTTAAACCCCTTGAATACGATGAATTCGTTGTCATCTTATCCGAGGGAAAGGGTCATTGTACTCAAAGACTTTAAAGGCAACGTACTCAGGGAATTACTTCATTGTACTCAAAGGGTTAAGATAACGTACTCAGGGAATTACTTCATTGTACCCAAAGGGTTAAGATAACGTACTCAGGGAATTACTTCATTGTACTCAAAGGGTTAAGATAACGTACTCAGGGAATTACTTCATTGTACTCAAAGGGTTAAGATAACGTACTCAGGGAATTACTTCATTGTATTCAGAAGGATAAGATAACGTAATCAGTGGATTAAGTCATGGTACTCATAGGGTTAAGATAACGTTGTCTTTGTGAGCTAAAAATATTCGAGATTAGGTAAGTCGACATTTTTTTCACCAAGTAATTATTATCTGAACCCAATAATTGTTTCTTTGTTTATTGTCGGTAAATGGATTACTTGTAGTTTGTTGTTGTTGTTGTGTGTCCATAATACGTAGCCAACTGGAAGCCTTATCGTAATTATCTTCATCTCTGGACCACATCAATTCTTCTTCATGGGTCTTGGTAACCCAGTCAAGTTAACCTAAGTCTAGTTAACTCAGATTAAAATATATTACATCATTATAGTTCGATATATCTATCAGCCTTTTATAGAACCGTTCAGTGGTGAGGTGAGGGTGGAGGGTAAGGTGCCATACACAATCTATTATTCCTCTGGTGACCTTTGACCTGGGTGCTGGGTTGCTTGTGATGGTCGCTCCAGACGCTTGATACTCCCAACTCCATGATCTCTTTACCAGCTCTTTAGGCCCCGATCCTCAATGATACATACGACAATTTCCCTCTGAACAAGGTATGTGAGAACATATTTAATTGGCTTAAAAGTTTTGCTGCAGGAAAATTAAATATTTCGTGAATCGTAAAAATGTAAATGTTTGTGGATATAAAGAATTAATGAACGGTCTTTAATAACCACGATAGTTATAAAAACAACTGCAGTTAAGTGAGGGAGGAACTTCTCCGTGGCCAAATGTGTATATAATTATAGGTGAATTATACCATCAATGACCCATTGCAGTCTTTTACACTTTATGTCAATTCCCTGTAGTATGACCTTCTCCCTCCTTTTTATTAAAAAATAATAATGGTTGCCCCTTCTGTAACGAGGATGACTGGCCCAAGGGCCACCTAGGCGTGAATTTGTTTAAGGTGTAGAAGCTGTCGCCAGCATAACAACCAAACCCGAGAAGACCGGATAACTCGCCAACTGCATTGGCTAACCATTACCCCAGAACACCATCCGCAAATCGTTAACACCCAGAGTTCTCAATTACTGCTGGGTAGACAGAAGCAAATGGCTTAAAGAAACTTGCCCATAGTTTCACCCTGCCTGGGGAACGAACCCGGGTCCGCTCACTTGCGAGGCGAGCTTGCTGACCATCACACCACAGGTCGCCTTGTTATTATATAACATATTTATACCACTTATATTACTTGTATATTACTTGTCGATCAAGTGACCCATTCCCCATTCAAGCAACTGTAGTGGGGCGGGTTGTTGGTCAAGCTGTGGTAATACGCTGGGAGGGTACATCTGTGTGTGAGGGAGGGTACATCTGTGTGTGAGGGAGGGTACAGCTGTGTGTGAGGGAGGGTACAGCTGTGTGTGAGGGAGGGTACATCTGTGTGTGAGGGAGGGTACAACTGTGTGTGAGGGAGGGTACATCTGTGTGTGAGGGAGGGTACAGCTGTGTGTGAGGGAGGGTACAATTGTGTGTGAGGGAGGGTACATCTGTGTGTGAGGGAGGGTACAACTGTGTGTGAGGGAGGGTACATCTGTGTGTGAGGGAGGGTACAGCTGTGTGTGAGGGAGGGTACAATTGTGTGTGAGGGAGGGTACATCTGTGTGTGAGGGAGGGTACAACTGTGTGTGAGGGAGGGTACAGCTGTGTGTGAGGGAGGGTACAACTGTGTGTGAGGGAGGGTACAACTGTGTGTGAGGGAGGGTACATCTGTGTGTGAGGGAGGGTACATCTGTGTGTGAGGGAGGGTACATCTGTGTGTGAGGGAGGGTACAACTGTGTGTGAGGGAGGGTACAGCTGTGTGTGAGGGAGGGTACAACTGTGTGTGAGGGAGGGTAAAACTGTGTGTGAGGGAGGGTACATCTGTGTGTGAGGGAGGGTACATCTGTGTGTGAGGGAGGGTACAGCTGTGTGTGAGGGAGGGTACATCTGTGTGTGAGGGAGGGTACAGCTGTGTGTGAGGGAGGGTAAAACTGTGTGTGAGGGAGGGTACATCTGTGTGTGAGGGAGGGTACATCTGTGTGTGAGGGAGGGTACATCTGTGTGTGAGGGAGGGTACAACTGTGTGTGAGGGAGGGTACAGCACCGTGTCTGTCCTACACTGAATAGAATCACTGAAAAACTAGAGAAAATCCTGACTGGTAAGCAAGATGTACCGACATAGTATATCACAAGAAATATGAACAACTTCTTGCGGTGTATTGGTACGAAAAATGATCGGTCTCTTTTTAGCCCCATGTGAATAAAATTATGACGCGAGATTTTTTTGGCGCTGAAAGTTCTGGTCACACGTGTAGAACCGGTACTTCAACACCCAGAACACCTCCTGCCTAACACCACTGGATAGAAGGTGTGAGAAAGGTACTGCCCTGACACACGTACTGTTACACACTCTGAGGTGGGCGCCTGCACCAGTGATTACTGACTCGACTGTGAATTGGATTTATTTTCCGAGACCTCAGAACAATAAACTAGACAGTGGGTTTCATGGTGACGATAACTAAATAAAGATCAGCTGTTTTGCTTTAATAAATTTAGAGTCTTAGCTGTTGTAATCTCGTATAAACTGTTACGTTAATGTTAACTTTACTCGATTGTCACCGTAACTTCAGTGATACTGTCATTGTTTCCTATAGCTACTGTGAGTATAACAGGGAGGACCACAACTCAACCTTAAATACCCTAAGAAAACCTGTAAAGTGTGAGGAGTAAAGACATATCACGTCCCTCAGTTTAACACCTCTGTCAGTGGTAGAGGACCCCGTCTTCCACCCAGGTACACAGACCATACAGGTGTACTGTACACTGAACGACAATTGTTACTCTATGTTTGTCTTTGCTACCCCCAAAATGTTCTACACTACTGAGGGTATACACAAACACTTGTTATCTTGAAAATAGGTTCTTATTCTCGTACGGGAGATATACAGAGGAACTAATAGACAGCGGGCTTCCACACCATAAGGACTAGCGATCTCAACTCTGTATCACTCCGCTCTGGCATGTACAGATACCAGCATTCACAAGCTGAATACATAATATGTAAATATGATAATTCACATATATAACATGGTGCATAATAAATGTAAATATTACATAGGATTAATACATGTTCTATAATATAAGAATACACAGCTTAAGGTACTACTTCGTGTCCATATTATACAGTTACCTTCCCAGATTTGCATTTATCGTGACTGTGAAATATATCATGTACCACCTTCGCCGCTGTGGGATGTTTCGAACCATTATGTGCTTCATGTTTCGTATATAGGGAGCTTCTTGTCTCAGAGGAGTCATGCTCTACCCAGTCACACATAACAACTGATCATATGTAGTGGAGTTAAATGTTTGATTATGTTTCTCCAGCCTAAGGGACAGTTTTACTACTCATCTTAAACGTAAACTTACAAAAACATCTTGTCAAATTAAAACAAATACATATATAAATGATAATAATAATAGAATGATTTTTGTTAAATTAGAATAGCCATAGTACCTGAGAGCTCGAAGTGGATCGCTTGAAGATTAGCCCCTAACTTACTTCATCTAAAAATTAACCATCCTTATGCTAACATAACATAGCATAACATAATTCCCCCAGGTACCGTTGCAGAGAAGTAAGCTGGGTGCCTAATCTTCATGTGATCCTCAAGTCCTCTAGCTAGTCACCACAGATGTAAAACCCAGAAAGTTTAGACCCCACAACAATCTTCCTTCTGTGTACTGTTGACGTCACTACCACGTGGTTGTGCCTCTCCAAGGCTGGAATGTTCTTGTTACTTTGGTTCTGCTGTGTATGTTTGTCTGTTACCCGGATATATTCATGCGTACACACTCGTAAGAACATGCATATACTCGTACATTATTATATACTTGTGGATAACCAAAACACACAAACAAACACAAGGGTGAAGTTTATTAACACATGACGCAGTAAATAATATATATATATTTGTAATTAGTAAACCTATTCTTTAATTGCCTTTATAAAATGAATAAATTGTTTGTTCTAGAGTATACCAAAGGAGAAAAGTTGAAGGTCGTAAATAAACAAAAGACGTCGTATTTTGTTTACATTATCTGTTAACGGAGGCGGCGTGAGTGTGCGTGTCAAAGCTCCTTAAGAAACTATCGTTGAGACAGCCAATCACAATCTCGTTTATTATTGACTGTGGTTGTTAGTGGCTCACCCTCCCCGCGTGCCTTCCTCGTTCATTCTCCTGTGTTTTATTTGCGCAACTTAAATTTTATGAATATATTAACAAATGAAGTTAATATCTAGCTAAGAATATGTATAATATTAAAATTGTTATAATATTGGCCTAGTCCGACTCTGTATTCAGTCTATAGTTCAGAAAATACAGAACTACTTCAAAATATCGAAACAAATATTTTAAAATCACATAAATAAGACAAGTGCGCTGCTTTCAATGTCATTAACTGTTTGAGATGATAAAGTTAAACGAGACCTTGGGAGAGGCAGGCGTAGGGAGATAAATGAAGACTTATGTGAGAGAGAAGAGTGTTTGGTTGATTCACATGTGGCAGTGTGATGATGAGACAGTGTTGCCAAGTCACGAGGAAAATAGAGAAGGATATAGAATAAAGAGGTATATAAATTACAAGAGAGATAAGGAGAGACAAAGAGGGAGAGAATTGGAGATTAAGAGAGTGAGATTAATTAAGATAGGTAAGGAGACAAATAGAGATAGAGAGAGTGAGATAAATTAAGATGGGTAAGGTAGAAGAGAAGAAAGGGGTAAATAGATAGAGAAAAGATATATTTAAGAACAAAATAGAAAACTAGGAAGGAGAAAGAGAATAAAGAATAGACAAATATATAGATAACGGAAGATAAATAGATAGATAGAGGTAAACTGACTGATGTATTGACAGAGAAAACACATTTACATACAAATCCATTGTTTCAAAGTACAAAATATTCATGTCAATAAACAAACAAGCACTTCATACACTGTCCAGGAGAATGATACGACTTGGATTAATACTAGTAATAATAAAATATGATTTGGAACAATGATAATGATGATAAACAAATATTATTAACTGGATACAACATAACTCCTCACCTCTTGGTCTACAGCAGTGGTTCTCAACCTTGTTTGCCCCATGCACGCCTTTCACCATATGTCAGAATGTCATTCCCCCTCTTTTCCAAGATTGTCTGCCTCAAAAAGTGCATTCCAAATAATATGCATATAATACTGAAAATCCTTTATTTTTTCCATATTAGTACATATACATTTACAATTTTACATGGATTATTTTTATAGTGGAGTTTTACAAATTAAATGCCAATTGAAAATGTTGATGGATTTATAAAACTTGAATAAAAGTAAAATAGTTTTTTTTATTTATAATGAATTACTTAACAGACCAAACTGAAGCATAATGCAATAAACAAAAAGTTCAATAGAATACCAGGATATTGTAAATTTGTAATTAATTTTATTCAGATGAAGATTACAGTCAATGAGAAACCTGTGATTGTTTTTTCTTCGCCAATTCTGGGATACGCGGAGGAGTGCTTGAAAGGGCACAACGCAGGTCATTTTCTACCTCTAATCTACTACGTTGCTTCGTTTTAATTTGCAACAGAGTTGAAAAGCCTGACTCACAAAGATATGTCGACACAAACGGACGCAATGCACGGATAGCTCTTTCTGCCACTTTTGGGTAGGAATCGCACATCAAGGGCCAAAATTCTGTGATTGATTTCTCATCGAACATATCTCTTGCTCCCGAATCAGTTCCCCCCCCCCCCCCCCCTCCTGAAAACCTGAATTCCCCCCCTGGGGGAAATTCCCCCCTGGTTGAGAACCCCTGGTCTAAAGGATCACAGTCTTCCCAGCAGTTAATGGGTACCTAAAGTTAGTCTTCTTTGTGGACTAAAAAAACCCGGCTGTTTACTATGTGCTGTGCTACACTTCTATCGAGCAGTCAGGCTTACGGGACTCGCTGTCATTTTCATATGAGTCTGTGAATTAGTTGAGAGAACAACACCCTAAAGACAGTATGGTGGTGATGACACTGACGTATGAAGGATCAGAGTTATTTCATCGATAGCTAAGGTGGGTCACGCTTAGATATAGAGTACAAGTAAAATGTGAAAGCTCATCAAAGGGGTGACTTGGAGTGACTCACACATGACACACAACACTGATACCCCTGTCAAGCTAATGTCGTTGTGGTAAACAAATATTGTTTATCTTTTATTTATCTTGTGTTCTCTTTTTTTTTACGGGAGTTAGCCCACCCGGGCACAGGTCAAACGACCCACAACGGGGCCTGGGGGGCGAAAAAAAAAGAACAGAAAGAAATTGAAAATAGAGAAGAAAAAGGTTATATTATGTAAATCTACACCACGAAGATGCCGGAAAACCAGCTTTTTAAAGTGAGACAGATTGTATACGTATGGAAACACAGAAGAAGGCAGAACATTCCACAGTTTGGCTGTGTGAGGAAAGAAGGAGGTACTGTACTATAACGGGTTATTCTCGTGTCACCGACATCCACAGAGAAACAGTGGGCACCCGGGCAAGACATGTGTTACCAGCCCACGGCCTTGTCGGCGGTACACAGGACGCCAAATCCACCCATACCTCTCACTTCCAACTGTGTCAGAGACATAGTTGATTATTTTCACTGCGTTATGTATTTTCCAACTTGCCTCTAACTACTGTACCTAGAAACCTGTTGCTATAACTATTTCAACTCGTTATTTATTTGCAAAAAGAAAACTCGGATATTTCCTACATTGAGGCGTACGCCGAGGCGAAGATCACACGGCACTTTGTAAGAGAAACAGTAACGAATGGACAGTGGGAGCCTTATCATGTGCCGGTGTAAATAATAATAAACGGTTTATTAATAGAGTTGCAGCCGGTGTGTGTGTGTGTGTGTGTGACGAGAGGTTGTTTGCATACAAGATGTGTGTCGAAAAAAAAAAACGAACTCTGGTACAGAACATCCTGACCGACGAGTTAGCTGATAAAGAAACCATATACAGCTGTACACCCCGCCTTATACTCGCACATAACCGCAAAATAAAAGCAGCCGTATAGGTTAATAATGAACTATTTAGTATCTACTATTATTAACTTGGGTTGAGGCGGATCCTTTTGTCAGACTTGGCTAACCTGGGTACTGAGCTGGTAGCTAGAGTGATTACTGATAATAGTGTGAAATTCATAACCTAGGTTAATCCTGTTTAATAAAGATGGTAGGGTGTTCACAGCGGGTCCAGGGACGAGGGATCGTGAGGGACATAAGGAGGGGGGAGCCTGTTGGCAACTCAGGAGTGGTGGCAGATCATTATCTAAAACACTTATGTCAGCACTGCCAACAAGTTGATATGTCGAGGCCAAGACTGAGGCCGTGATGGAGTGCTGAAGAAGAGAAAAAGTGAGAAGTTAACTTGTTCGGGGTGGGAGATAAAGGGGTGAACATGAGTGTAAACAGTGATCTAGGGAAGGTGTATAAGTACCTACAGACGTATATAGTATACCTTGATGATGACCATCTTCACCATCAGCAGGTGGCAGAGTGGGTGAGTGAGTCAGGGCGTCCTTCCCTCGCGATTGTTTTTGCCGGGTGTGGTGGGGTTCGTGGAGGCTCCCAGTGTACTTGTTAAGTGATCTCAGCCTCACAAAAGTTGATACTGATTACTATAGTTGCTAAAAAAAAAAGGAGTTTTATAAGCACTTTCTTATTATGTATTTTGAGAGCGTAACAAAAGATCATTTAATGGATCTGTGGTTGATCGTGTGGGACACTCGGGGGATATAACTTACAAACTTGGAGAGATTAGAACACGAATGTGATGCAACTGAAGTACCTAACGGTGACCATCACTTCTGGGCCCAGTATTGTGTGACAGTCGTGTCCTCTCTTGTACAGAGTGATTCCTGATATTAATGATCACTCAACACAAAATAACATAAGAATATTGAAGTCTGAAAGTGTCCACTTATAAGGAGCATTGCAAGACAACATTGTTTAACAGTCTCCAGCCAACAAATGGTGTCGTTTAGCTTTCGTTGAGAGGAAAAAATATATGCAGATGTATTAAACAGTCAGCAAACTTCAGTTTGTGCACGTATACAGGACTACTGCAGAACAGCTGGCTGATGACGTAAGAGTGGGCTTTAGGTGCCCCGCCGCGCGCGCCATCATTCCCAGGGTGTTGTTTACACGCTACAGCTACACTTGCCAGCCATCAGCCATCAGCTGGTTGGTGATCAACCTCACCCATCTTGACTACACTTTTACTAACAATGGGGACCAGAACAAATTACTTAAACAGAGAAAAACTATCCTGCATGATTATAATTTATTCCCTCCACAGACGCAATGGGGGCTATTGGTGTAGTAAGTTAAGGTAACTCATTTACTGTACTGTAAGTGATGCAGTTATACCACAGGACTGTAAGATTACGGCACACCAACAACATATAACAGTACTTGGTTTGTAAAAACATCCGTGTTGCACATGAGACACTGTTGGGGTCTTTCCTGTGTGTAATGTGAAGCAACAGGTGAATACAGGAAAAAATAATACTCTCAACAATTACATACAAATTTATGTAACATTTTTTAGCAGGTTGGAGGCCTCCCTGGGTCACGCCCTCGCCACCCCACACGTGGTGAATGTAGTCACAGTGGTGGAGGTTATGTAAGGGTGGTTCATACAGGGTAGCAAGCATGCGCAAGGTCAACTAAACTTGAGCGAAAGTCTTCTGAAATCGATTTTGTAATTAATGCTTGTTATGTTTGTTAATCCGGTAGACCTTGTGTTTGTACCACATCAATAGTAGAATTATATGGAGAAAATACGGCAAATTTGTTAACGTGTAACACCAGAGAAGCTGTGCAACACACTGGCGACGTAACACTACGGGTGGACTTGACTGCTACAACTTAAAGTTACTCTTCGTAAGCTATAGCATAAAGCTGTAGCATTAAAAATGTACCGTAAAATGAGATTGATACTTTAATTACGCTACCAAGTAACTATTAGGGAACAAAATTAAATTAAATAATCTTTTAGACATCATTAAAATGTATATCATTTCGCTTGCTGTTCAGTATGAGCTAAAATCTTTGTGCGAGTTAAATAAAGATCAAGTCACAAGATTCGAGAATCAGATATTATAAAATTATGTCCACAAAAACTAGGACATGAACTTTATGGTGAGCGCCATGACTCGCCCAGCAATTTGAACCTGCTTCACTTCTTGGATTCATGAATCTCGACACCACCTGCCATGAAGCCAGCCGCCTCTAAGGCAAACTCTATCTCCAGTACAACACGGATCTTCATCAGTGCAGTGTGCTTTTCATTTGTAAATTTTCATCGACTTCTCATACAGTAAGTGTAACGAAACTTCGTCATCTGAGCTGAAATATTCATTAAGTCAATATATCCTAAGTTAAAATAATTTCAAGCAGCAAGAAAGACGAATAAGCTAGTGTTGTTGATCATCGTCACCGAATTGGGCGAGGTGTTGACAGTTTTCATGTCGCCAATTCGTGTATTTTGCTGGATGTGATATAGTATAGTTCGAGGGTTATTAATGGCAGTATCAGCAATCTTGGGAACTGGTACTGTGCAGCCCACATACTTCTGGTCGTGTTACACTGGCTGGAAAAGTAAGTATTTCTCTGATTAACCAGTGTGTCGACGGTTTAATTTCTGCTCAGTTGTATCGGCCATACAGCTCTTAAGACGTTTTCACTTGTTTCTTGAGAAGTCGAGTTTCTGTATAACATTTCATTTAATCGCCAGAGTATCTTACTAGGTCGTGTGGTCAATGAACATGATGTTGACTCTTTCAAAGGCCAATTCTCACTTTTGTAAATCTTCAGTTTTTTGTATGTGACGCCGTCTGTCTGAACTATGTATTCCTCTAGTGTTAGATTGGAAGTTATAAGCTTAATTTACATTATTTATAGTTAGTGTCGATCACGATGGAGGGCAAGTGAGGCAGAGGAACAGACTTCTGTTTAAAGGGATGCTGAAAACTCGCCTAAATATTTTTTTCAGGGGATATCCAGTAATGTAATAACTAGCAGGGTTAATGGATAGATCGTGGGGCTCTGGCATAAGAACGGATACAGGGATGTATGGATATGGATGTTTATGATTAATACTCAAGTTAACGATACAGTATGTTCGAGTAAAGACAGATGTAGGATTATAAGTCTCAAGGATAAGCCTCTGATGTACTAAGGGGTAGAAATATGTCTCAGATGTACAGTGCCGGAAGACAGAAGTTGCCTGTCCCTCCCCTGACCCCTCGACTCAAGACAACAATAGTATGTTAAGTAAGCGGTCGTTGGCTCAGTTAGTGGTGATGGTCTTGTCTACACTCGAGTCTCGACAATATCGAGCTGAGGTGACCTTCCCGTCGTGTAATATTCGAGATTTACTGTACAATACTGATAACATTTTTGTCATTGACATTCTGCAGCTTATTTTAGTTTAAAGGATATTGAAATGTATTATATGGTAAACATACCACTCGTGTGTGCACCTTGTAGATGCGAACTCTAACAACGCAATACATGTCTGTCTATTTAGATTTGGTTTCGGTATTGTAGCAGTTTCGGCCAATACACGGCCGACTGTTTTAACCATACCCAACCTTTAGATCTCCTTATTTGGAGTATTTCTAATCCCATTTCAACCAGGGGGTAAACTTCGGAAATGAATTTTAAAGTTTTTCCATACTTTGCGGTGGGGGGGGGGGGGGGGGGACTCTAAAACGGGTACTTTCCCCCGGAAATAAAGGTAAAATTCAATTAAATCACACCAAAATACACAGGATAAATTAATTTCTAAACTACTAGGGCATATCGGCCCAAACTGCAAATTTACCTTGGTTTCTGCCCAGTAAATTATTAATATATTAAATGAACTTAGATTAGTTTTGCTTGAGATTGTTAGACGTGTTGCTGTCCCAAGTAACTGTAGTGTTAGAATTATTTTCGGTGTGGAGGGATGAACCTTATTTCACAAGTTTCCGTTCGCGGGTCGTCAGTTGTGAAGGTGTACGACTAAACGATACGTTACTCGCCTTTTAAGAAACGCAAATTGGAAATGATTTCGGTGTAAAGTGGCACGTGACACGGTTCTTGCGTACGGTATCATTGTGCTTCAGATTCATTCGGCGCTGCAGTATTATATGAGTTGAAATTGAATTGAAATAAGGAACTTTCATCTCCAGCCTCCCAGAATTCTCAAACATGAAACTACAGTATTGGCAAAGGATTAAATGGTCATCGCTCTTGCAAAGTGATACAATTTTCTTTGAATGTGAACGCCCAAGGTAAAAGATGTTATATAATAGATGGGCAACCCAAATCATATTAATTGAAATTGGTTGACAGATTTGTTTATAAGAGCAGTAAGAATGTGGATGGAGTAATGGGTATTAATAAGTCACCTGTGCATGTGGATTGTGGAAGATAAAGTGTGAAAATAAAATCATCGCCATGGTTAGTAATAGATCATTATATGGTATAATTTTGGTTTCGGTCATCCCTGTATTTAGAACCTAACCTAGCCACAGAACCCAGGAACTTAACGGGGGGGGGGGGGGGGGGGGGTTAGATCCTCCAGACCTCTACTGATTCTAATAGTTAAATTCCTAAGATTCCCCGGATGACCGAAACTAAAATAATACCCATTAGATAATGAAAGGGTCAAGTAATGGTGGTGGATAGATGCCCTTGAGGCTGTTGCGTGAGTGTTAGTCATAGTGAGTGAAGCAACCTTGGGAGTAGTTAGCGTCATGTTACTCTTACCAACCCTCCACCTCTCACGCTTTTAGAACCTGCCTGTCATATACTGTTATCACAAGACTGAGTTCACCATCGGTGCACTGTTACCTCCCTGCTTATTGAAACCAGTTCCAGAAGTCTACCCTCTTCAAACACAAAAATTACTCACCAACTGAGATTATATTACGGATAACATCTTAGTGTTTGGTTACTTGGTTTTTAACGTTTCCAGCTCTCGGTTGTCTGGCTTAAATATCTCTTCTCCCTGAACAGTGGTGCTCCTCTGAATTACTGGCATCATGGCTCTTTCTTGAATCTTAATGGTAGTTAAACGTTAATTTATTCCTCCTCTCCATAAAAGTTGTGTACACTTAAATTTCCATAATTTTGAACCATATCAGTATAAGCTAAGACACCTTGTCATATTGGTCCTACATGTACAGTATGCTAAGAAAATTTGTCTCGTGCAGGCAAGTGTATTTGATGGATTTGAGGTTTGGCTTATCGTCGTGGGAATAAGTTAAAAATAGTCGTTTTGCGTTGCCGGCGAATACCCAGAACAGTGGGTCAATGGAGTGTTGGGTCGGTAAGTAGGTAAACCCAGGTGTATTATCTGGTGATTGTATGATGACTGCTGGCGGGGAGGTGATGCGGGCCGGTGCCAACTTGTTTATTTAACATGCCGATGTAGCCCAGCTCTTGTCACACCCCACAGTCTAGTACATGATGCACCACCACAGTCTAGTACATGATGCACTACCACAGTCTAGTACATGATGCACTACCACAGTCTAGTACATGATCCACGACCACAGTCTAGTACATGATGCACCACCACAGCCGAGTACATGATGCACCACCACAGCCGAGTACATGATCCACCACCACAGTCTAGTACATGATGCACTACCACAGTCTAGTACATGATGCACTACCACAGTCTAGTACATGATCCACCACCACAGTCTAGTACATGATCCACCACCACAGTCTAGTACATGATGCACTACCACAGTCTAGTACATGATGCACCACCACAGTCTAGTACATGATCCACCTCCACAGTCTAGTACATGATGCACCACCACAGTCTAGTACATGATGCACTACCACAGTCTAGTACATGATGCACTACCACAGTCTAGTACATGATGCACCACCACAGTCTAGTACATGATGCACCACCACAGTCTAGTACATGATGCACCACCACAGTCTAGTACATGATGCACTACCACAGTCTAGTACATGATGCACTACCACAGTCTAGTACATGATGCACCACCACAGCCGAGTACATGATGCACCACCACAGCCGAGTACATGATCCACCACCACAGCCGAGTACATGATCCACCACCACAGCCGAGTACATGATCCACCACCACAGTCTAGTACATGATGCACTACCACAGTCTAGTACATGATGCACTACCACAGTCTAGTACATGATGCACTACCACAGTCTAGTACATGATCCACCACCACAGTCTAGTACATGATCCACCACCACAGTCTAGTACATGATGCACTACCACAGTCTAGTACATGATGCACCACCACAGTCTAGTACATGATCCACCACCACAGTCTAGTACATGATGCACCACCACAGTCTAGTACATGATGCATTACCACAGTCTAGTACATGATCCACCACCACAGTCTAGTACATGATGCACCACCACAGTCTAGTACATGATGCACTACCACAGTCTAGTACATGATGCACTACCACAGTCTAGTACATGATCCACCACCACAGTCTAGTACATGATCCACCACCACAGTCTAGTACATGATGCACCACCACAGTCTAGTACATGATCCACGACCACAGTCTAGTACATGATCCACGACCACAGTCTAGTACATGATGCACCACCACAGTCTAGTACATGATGCATCACCACAGCCTAGTACATGATGCACCACCACAGTCTAGTACATGATGCACCACCACAGTCTAGTACATGATGCACCACCACAGTCTAGTACATGGTGCACCACCACAGTCTAGTACATGGTGCACCACCACAGTCTAGTACATGATCCACGACCACAGTCAGGTACATGATGCACCACCACAGTCTAGTACATGATGCACCACCACAGTCTAGTACATGATGCACCACCACAGTCTAGTACATGATGCACGACCACAGTCTAGTACATGATGCACCACCACAGCCTAGTACATGATGCACCACCACAGCCTAGTACATGATGCACGACCACAGCCTAGTACATGATGCACCACCACAGCCTAGTACATGATGCACCACCACAGCCTAGTACATGATGCACCACCACAGCCTAGTACATGATGCACCACCACAGCCTAGTACATGATGCACCACCACAGCCTAGTACATGATGCACCACCACAGCCTAGTACATGATGCACCACCACAGTCTAGTACATGATGCACCACCACAGCCTAGTACATGATGCACCACCACAGCCTAGTACATGATGCACCACCACAGCCTAGTACATGATGCACCACCACAGCCTAGTACATGATGCACCACCACAGTCTAGTACATGATGCACCACCACAGCCTAGTACATGATGCACCACCACAGCCTAGTACATGATGCACCACCACAGCCTAGTACATGATGCACCACCACAGCCTAGTACATGATGCACCACCACAGTCTAGTACATGATGCACCACCACAGCCTAGTACATGATGCACCATCACAACCAAGTATATGATCCACGACCACAGCACCATAGCCTTCCACCAGACGTAAGTGGCTGCTGCCCTGCTGAATTGACTCTTGTAGTACAGTATATATCCGCGGCTGGCGTGTGGGATAGAATTTGTAGATGCCGGGGAAAGTCTTCGAGTTGAAATATGAACAGGGAATGAATTATCGAGTCGAGCTACTCCGTTAATGATTCCGACTCCTTCATCTTTACGCATCATTGTGTAAGTTGACAATAACTATTGATATGTTAATTATAAGTCATTTTAGGGAGGCAATCTTCTAAGCAAGTAGGCGGGCTGGTTCATTTTGCCTGGTCACGTTTTGGTTAAGATGGTGTACTTGTTGTCTTTAGAGTAGTAATACAACTGAACCAAAGTATTCTGTGCCTACTCAGTGTGTTGTGCATGTCTGTAAATCACGCTTTAGTTGTCACCTAACCGCTATTGAGGAACAATATGAAAACATGTCATAATTTGTTTCGATAATTGTTAACCACATTTTCTGTATTTGTTTTAGCCGTCTAAAATGTGCTATTGGGCAAGTAGGAAGACCACAGGGCTTAGGAGTGTTATGCAAGAGAAAGGGGTATAAGGAAGCAGACTTGGTAATAAAGATAAGGGAGAGACAAAAGTGAAACGAAATATAAAACAAAGGTGAAGTAGATATAAAATATAGGTAGGGGGTAAACATAACTGAGAAAAATTGAATGATGAAAACAAGGAAGAATTCATTGTATTTAGAGCGATTAGGAGCAAAGAAAGTGAGAAGGGGTAGTATTGGAACATAAAGTAAAGAGAGCTGGGAGGGCACAGATTATGCTGTTCAGTTCTGGTGCCCTTATTATAGAATGGATATCAATTCAATGGAGTCGGTGCAGCGAAGAATGACGAAAATGATTCCGGGACTAGAAACCATCCATATCAAGATAGATTAAGGAAACTAAACTTGCATTCCCTAGAAAGACGAAGAGTGCAGGAAGATATGATAGAAGTATTTAAGTGGGTGAAAAGAATCAATAAAGGAGATACAAAGTTTTTATAATATCCGAGCAGGATAGGACTTGTAGCAACGAATTTAAGTTGGATAAGTTTAGGTTTAGTAGGGAGATAAGAAGAAACTGGTTCATAAATAAGTGCTGGGACGCTGGAAAGTTTTAAAAGGAGGCTAGTTAGATTCATGGACGATAGAGAGTGGTTGTAACTCGCCGGGAGCTGCCATGCATAGGCCAACCGGCCTACTGCATACTCCTTATTTTCCTATGTTCTTATAATATGGTACAGCACTAGTTTTTGCAGCGTTGTTAATTTGAGTACCGTGTCAGGGACCCCTAGCACTACTTCACAACTGATGCTCCCATGATAATAACTAGCGTCCTCTCCCCCGTCTGCTTCATAGTATGGTCCTGATAAGACTTTCACATATGACTGAAATGCAGACAAGATATCACTGGCTTTTGTATAAGTAAGTTGAGGAGGATAGCGTGGACAGATCGGTTGCGTGATGCCACAAACCCCTCTCAACTTATTAACAGAGTTGGACTTGTATGTGGCCGCTAGGAAAAGTGAATTGGCGGAGGGAATATTTTCACTAAACCTAACTTTTCATCTAGGTTTTTATTTGTTTATTTTAGTGTGTTAAGAACTGATTAGAAGTTATATTCAGTATATTACATTTAACGGTGAACATTTACCCTTATGGTAATGGTAGAATGAACTTGTGGTTGGTCTTAAAGTACGCCCAGGTTAAACATAAGGGCTCTCCACTCTAGCTTCCCGCTGTTGCATAATCCTCCCTCTTGCTCCACGAAGGACAAACTCCACTGTTATCACCAACGAAGAAAAAATAACCTCACTGTATCCAAGAATGTATTTGTTTGTAGGCTTTACTTTAATCCTTTAATATAATACCGGTGTCAGTAAATATTAATGATATCTATATTTACTCAACGAATTTTATATTAGTTTTGTGCACGAAACATACCTGAATAGTAACTAATAGTTGTCTGTAACCAAAAGTAAATGAATTAAGGATATGATATAATTTATAACCGGTAGGCCATTTACTTTAACAGAATAAAATGTAAATAATGTACTACCAAGGTTATCATACGTGAAAATATTACATTAATTATAAGAACAAAATCGGGTAAGTTATTGTACTGTATGTGAGAATAGGGCTATTTCCCGGGCTAGTAGTATGAACAATTTCCTGTGTGTCATAGATACGGGCAGGCGGTCATGTGACTAACCCTACACTTTCTCTATACATCACCACATTAAGGCAGAGTTAATAGGTGGTTTTAGGTCTGAAATTTTTGGTGTTTTTTATTATTCATTGGAATATTTATTGGTTTTGGAGTCTCGTCTTCACTTTAAGTACCGTGATGACTACCAAAACCAGGCTGTGTTGTATTTGGTTTTAGAAGCTGTACAGAAGTTTTGGAATTGATTATATAATCTAATATACTATAGCGCTATCCGTCTGTCTGTGCAGCCGAAACGGCACAATCGTTTTTCATCAAACTTGGTGGAAAAATCGCAAAAAATTGTAGAGTGGAACAAACCTGGTCCCATGTCGATGGATTCTTTAGGAAGGCATTAGATAACAATTATACTACAGACGGGCAAGGGGGGACCTAGTTGAGGTTTATAAGCATCTCAGGGGGCACTACTCAGTTGAGTGTCCTTACTTGGAGCTGGCGGACGCTCGCCCCACAAGGGGTCACAGCTCAAGATTGAAGAAGCCGCAAGTCCAGAAAACCGTGAGGGCAAACTTTTTCGGAGTGAGGGTTGTAAACTCTTGGAACAATCTACCAGAGAGTGTTGTGACGGCACCGAGTGTGAGCTCTTTCAAGAGAAGACTTGACCAACACTGGAGCGGGTTCAGGTACATTCAGGAGCCGGTGCATGCCCAATATTTGCCAACAGTGCGTGACAGAGACGTGACCGATCGCCCGGGCGGCTAGCGAGCCGACCTTTTGGTGAAGAATACAAAGGAAAAGAGACGTGACCGATCGCCCAAGCGGCTAACAAGCCGATCAGTGGCGAAGAGGATAAAAGTAAAAAAAAAGTAAAGTATATTTACGACGGAAAACGATGCAAGTCTACGGACTTGGTGCACCCTCATTCGCTGTACGCTGTCGGCCCACGATTGCAGTTAGCAGTTATCGTACGGCTCCCTCTTCCTCCCCCTACTTTTTTCTTAGCCTACTTTTTTTTTAATATTGTTTGGATTAGTAAAGGACGGAAGATGAGAATAAAGAAGGGAAAACAGAAAATAGTTAGAGATAACAGGTGGGGGAGAGCCGAGTTTCATCGTGCGTCTGGATACGCAGTTTCAACGTTACCAGACGACCTTACAGCTACAGTGTATACTTATTCCTGTGGCTGACTGTACATGGAAAAGAGGTAATAACAGGAATGCACGGAGAAGATGACTACAATAGACACAGGGTGAATATAGACAGTAAAACAGACAGGAGGTTGACAAAAATAGATAAGACTCATACATGCAGAAATAGACAATATGGCAACTAAAATGACAGACAGACAGACAGCTGACTGACTGGTTCGCATTAGTGTACACAAACAGGCAGACACGCCAAAAACGGATAAGACAGACAGATTTGACGACACAAAGAGTACAGACGGGCTTACAGTCAAACACCACGCAGACGAACAGACAGTTGGGATGGCAATAGACAGTACGGATAAACTTGAGACAGATTAGAATGCATTTATAAACAAGAATAACACCAAATTGACCATAGCTGCGTCAGTGAGGGTAGGAGGTCTTACACCCTCCAGCATAAATAATAAGACGCATTGAAAACTAACACCCTCGCGCGGAAAAAACGTCGATGGTCGGTCAGTCATGAGAGATGGGCCTAAAACTGACTAACGTAATGATGACTATGATGACTTAACACAGGTTATGACTTAAGCAGATGGTGACTAATATAACCAGAATCAAGGTCACTTCTCTTCATAATATAATTTATCTCGGAATGATCATCGGTGATTCATAAGATATATATATATATATATATATATATATATATATATATATATATATATATATATATATATATATATATATATATATATATATATATATATATGTATAATTTTTTTTAACCTCTCCTTAAGGCGAATATTTCTTTAATTAATTATTCTAACGTTTATTCTATTCCTTCTTATAGTATATTAGATACTGTAAGTATCACGACCATGATTATAGCAACCACGACCATGATAATAACAACCACGACCATGATTATTACAACCACGACCATGATTATAACAACCACAACTATGATTATAACAACCACGACCATGATTATAACAACCACGACCATGATTATAGCAACCACGACCATGATTATAACAACCACGACCATGATTATAACAACCACGACCATGATTATAACAACCACGAATATGATTATTACAACCACGACCATGATTATAACAACCACGACCATGATTATAACAACCACGACCATGATTATAACAACCACGACTATGATTATTACAACCACGACCATGATTATAACAACCATGACCATGATTATAACAACCACGACCATGATTATAACAACCACGACCATGATTATAACAACCACGACTATGATTATTACAACCACGACTATGATTATAACAACCATGACCATGATTATAGCAACCACGATCATGATTATAACAACCACGACCATGATTATAACAACCACGACTATGATTATAACAACCACGACCATGATTATAACAACCACGACCATGATTATAACACCCACGACCATGATTATAACAACCACGACCATGATTATAACAACCACGACCATGATTATAACAACCACGACTATGATTATTACAACCACGACTATGATTATAACAACCACGACCATGATTATAACAACCACGACCATGATTATAACAACCACGACTATGATTATAACAACCATGACCATGATTATAACAACCACGACCATGATTATAACACCCACGACCATGATTATAACTGCGACCATGATCATAAGCACGACTATGATTGTAACAACCACGACCATGATTATAACAAACACGACCATGATTATAACAACCACGACTATGATTATAACAACCATGACCATGATTATAACAACCACGACCATGATTATAACACCCACGACCATGATTATAAGAACCACGACCATGATTATAACAACCACGACCATGATTATAACAACCACGACTATGATTATAACAACCACGACCATGATTATAACAACCACGACCATGATTATAACAACCACGACCATGATTATAACAACCACGACTATGATTATTACAACCACAACTATGATTATAACAACCACGACCATGATTATAACAACCACGACCATGATTATAGCAACCACGACCATGATTATAACAACCACGACTATGATTATAACAACCACGACTATGATTATAACAACCACGACCATGATTATAACAACCACGACCATGATTATAACAACCACGACCATGATTATAACAACCACGACCATGATTATAACAACCACGACTATGATTATAACAACTACGACCATGATTATAACAACCACGACCATGATTATAACAACCACGACCATAATTATAACAACCACGACCATGATTATTACAACCACGACTATGATTATAACAACCATGACCATGATTATAACAACCACGACCATGATTATAACACCCACGACCATGATTATAACTGCGACCATGATCATAAGCACGACTATGATTGTAACAACCACGATCATGATTATAACAACCACGACCATGATTATAACAACCACGACCATGATTATAACAACCACGACCATGATTATAACAACCACGACCATGATTATAACAACCACGACCATGATTATAACACCCACGACTATGATTATAACAACCACGACCATGATTATAACACCCACGACCATGATTATAACACCCACGACCATGATTATAACACCCACGACCATGATTATAACACCCACGACCATGATTATAACACCCACGACCATGATTATAACAACCACGACCATGATTATAACAACCACGACCATGATTATAACAACCACGACCATGATTATGACACCCACGACCATAATTATGACAACCACGACCATGATTATAACAACCACGACCATGATTATAACAACCACGACCATGATTATAACAACCACGACCATGATTATAACAACCACGACCATGATTATAACAACCACGACCATGATTATAACACCCACGACCATGATTATAACAACCACGACCACGATTATAACAACCACGACCACGATTATAACAACCACGACCATAATTATAACAACCACGACCATGATTATAACAACCACGATCATGATTATAACACCCACGACTATAATTATAACAACCACGATTATGATTATAACAACCACGACCATGATTATAACAACCACGACCATGATTATAACAACCACGACCATGATTATAACAACCACGACCATGATTATCTCATATACTGTAGGAATAGCCGTGTCTGAGTGTGTGTGTCTGTTCTGGGCAGCCGAAACGACACAATCGTTTTTCATCAAACTTGGTGGAAAAATCGCAAAAAATTCGTAGAGCGGAACAAACCTGGCCTCATGTCGAAGGTTTCTTTAGGAAGGCATTAATTAACCATTTTATTTACCTTGGAAAATGATGTCCCTGTACGCTGCCAGCCTTCCGGCGGTTGCGCGCTAGCCAAAGACGAGCGTTCGAACTTTCGCGCTTTGGTAAACTGTACCACCGGACTCGCCACCGGGCACGAAGTGCCCACGATCACTTCTTAACCCTATGGTCTCCCGCTACCATACATCATAAACTCAGCTCCTGCCACTTCCATCATTATCTTCATTACCATCATCATCCCAGCACAGCACTACTCTCCCACACTGTTACCACCACAGGATCAGATGTTGTCTTTGCTGCTAAGAGCCATCCTGGTTGCTAAACGTTGTTGCCAGTCTGAGTAATGGCTGGACTTCCCGCCATCACTACTTGTCTGAACTATCGCATTTTCTAAATTAATTGGTGTTGCATCATCCAGGCAAACCATGAAAATATGAGGCTACTATGGTTTGCAGTATGTCACTGGGTAGGGCAGCCACCCGGGGCTTATTGATTGTTGTTATAGTAACAGCTGTACGGTGCTGCTTCGGGGTCTGCCATAGATGCAAGTATTTTTACCGTTAATTTCACTAATGATCAGTTATATAAGCACTTCTGGTCTGTGTTTATATTCAAATTAGAGAAATCAGCCCATCAAAATCATCAAGGCACATAGCTAGCTACATAGGACTCACGTATTAACCATGAATTTAAACATTTATCTCGCAAGGTGATATCTCACGATACCCCAAGTCAGTAGTCATAAACCTTGACCATAGAGCGAAACATGTCTGGTGTGGGCGGCGAGAACCACAACATAGCCAGCTAGAAGGGGGTTACAGTACTGCTGGAGCAAGGCCAAAACGGTTTCGCCCATACCAGTGCCTGGAGCTCCTACTTAGACTACTGTTACCTCACTCGCTTAAAAACAATCGCATTAAGAACAGGTTTTGAGAAACTAAAGTAAAAGATCCTAGCGTGAAAATTTGTCTAATTGCTGTATAAATCGTTGATTTTAAATAAATACCCTCCAATGCAGAAAAAGACGACATAGTGTAAAGTTTATATGTAAACATTACGGAAGGGTTGAAGATCAGAAGAGATGAAGCAGTGGTCATGTTAGGGGACCGTCAATAAGGGTGGTGAGGAGCCCAGCTGTCACAACACACCACTGTTGGATGCTGACACCCTTCTGGTGCCTCCCCCCTGCCTTAGCACTGTTGCCTCCCCCCTGCCTTAGCACTGTTGCCTCCCCCCTGCCTTAGCACTGTTGCCTCTCCCCTGCCTTAGCACTGTTGCATCTCCCCTACCTTAGCACTGTTGCCTCTCCCTTACCTTAGCACTGTTGCCTCTCCCATGCAGTAGCACTGTTGCCTCTCCCCTGCCTTAGCACTGTTGCCTCTCCCCTACTTTAGCACTGTTGCCTCTCCCCTACTTTAGCACTGTTGCCTCTCCCCTGCCTTAGCACTGTTGCCTCACCCCTAGCCTAGGCACTGTTGCCTCTCCCCTACCTTAGCACTGTTGCCTCTCCCCTGCCTTAGCACTGTTGGCTCTCCCCTGCCTTAGCACTGTTGGCTCTCCCCTGCCTTAGCACTGTTGCCTCTCCCCTGCCTTAGCACTGTTGCCTCTCCCCTGCCTTAGCACTGTTGCCTCTACCCTGCCTTAGCACTGTTGCCTCTACCCTACCTTAGCACTGTTGCCTCTCCCCTACCTTAGCACTGTTGCCTCTCCCCTGCCTTAGCACTGTTGCCTCTCCCCGACCTGAGCACTGTTGCCTCCCCTACTTTAGCACTGTTGCCTCACCCCTACCTTAGCACTGTTGCCTCTCCCCTACCTGAGCACTGTTGCCTCTCCCCTGCCTTAGCACTGTTGCCTCACCCCTACCTTAGCACTGTTGCCTCACCCCTACCTTAGCACTGTTGCCTCTCCCCTGCCTTAGCACTGTTGCCTCTCCCCTACCTCAGCACTGTTGCCTCTCCCTTACCTCAGCACTGTTGCCTCTCCCCTGCCTTAGCACTGTTGCCTCTCCCCTGCCTTAGCACTGTTGCCTCTCCCCTGCCTTAGCCCTGTTGCCTCTCCCCTACCTTAGCACTGTTGCCTCTCCCTTACCTTAGCACTGTTGCCTCTCCCCTGCCTTAGCACTGTTGCCTCTCCCCTGCCTTAGCACTGTTGCCTCTCCCCTACTTTAGCACTGTTGCCTCACCCCTACCTTAGCACTGTTGCCTCTCCCCTACCTTAGCACTGTTGCCTCTCCCCTACCTTAGCACTGTTGCCTCTCCCCTACCTGAGCACTGTTGCCTCCCCCCTACCTTAACACTGTTGCCTCTCCCCTACCTGAGCACTGTTGCCTCTCCCCTGCCTTAGCACTGTTGCCTCTCCCCTGCCTTAGCACTGTTGCCTCTCCCTTACCTTAGCACTGTTGCCTCTCCCCTGCCTTAGCACTGTTGCCTCTCCCCTACCTTAGCACTGTTGCCTCCCCCTACCTTAGCACTGTTGCCTCCCCCCTACCTTAGCACTGTTGCCTCTCCCCTGCCTTAGCACTGGTGCCTCTCCCCTACCTTAGCACTGGTGCCTCTCCCCTACCTTAGCACTGTTGTCTCCCCCCTACCTTAGCACTGTTGCCTCCCCCTACCTTAGCACTGTTGCCTCTCCCCTGCCTTAGCACTGTTGCCTCTCCCCTACCTTAGCACTGTTGCCTCACCCCTACCTTAGCACTGTTGCCTCTCCCTACCTGAGCACTGTTGCCTCTCCCCTACCTTAGCACTGTTGCCTCTCCCCTACCTTAGCACTGTTGCCTCTCCCCTACCTTAGCACTGTTGCCTCCCCTACTTTAGCACTGTTGTCTCTCCCCTGCCTTAGCACTG
The DNA here is from genome assembly GCA_958450375.1 of Homarus gammarus. Lineage (NCBI taxonomy): Eukaryota > Metazoa > Arthropoda > Malacostraca > Decapoda > Nephropidae > Homarus > Homarus gammarus. Next base: position 70,605 of record CAUDMG010002356.1, on the reverse strand, counting down.
TTGCCTCTCCCCTGCCTTAGCACTGTTGCCTCCCCTACTTTAGCACTGTTGCCTCTCCCCTACCTGAGCACTGTTGCCTCCCCTACTTTAGCACTGTTGCCTCACCCCTACCTTAGCAATGTTGCCTCTCCCCTACTTTAGCACTGTTGCCTCTCCCCTGCCTTAGCACTGTTGCCTCTCCCCTGCCTTAGCACTGTTGCCTCTCCCCTGCCTTAGCACTGTTGCCTCTCCCCTGCCTTAGCACTGTTGCCTCTCCCCTGCCTTAGCACTGTTGCCTCTCCCCTACCTTAGCACTGTTGCCTCTCCCCTACCTTAGCACTGTTGCCTCTCCCCTACCTTAGCACTGTTGCCTCTCCCCTGCCTTAGCACTGTTGCCTCACCCCTACCTTAGCACTGTTGCCTCTCCCCTACCTTAGCACTGTTGCCTCTCCCCTACCTTAGCACTGTTGCCTCTCCACTGTTGCCTCTCCCCTACCTTACCATTGCTGCCTCTCCCCGACCTCTATTGTTTTTAAAACTTAAGTTACCGAAAGTGTTGATAATAATGGTATGATGTTAGCCCACATCGAAGACCAATAGACGAGGGTTAAGTCTCTGCCAGCTAGAACTGTTTACCTTCTTTGTTTAAACAAATAAGTAGAACCACACTTGACTTAATAGGAAAAATTACAAATATTGCCAAGACATTATAATAAGTCGGGAGATATTTGTCTATGTACCCAGCTTAATAAGTTACTAGGGCATTAAATTGTGGCAACCTAGTTACGGGGACATTTGTGGTAGCTTAGTTGACCAAGCCATATGTAGTAGTTTAGTTTATGGGGGCATTTGTGGCCAGCCTAGCTACAGTCGGGCACTTGCGTTGGTTGTGAGACAGAAGTGGCTGTGCGCATGCGCATACACACCAACAACAAAACTGGACATTATTTACGACCATTGCTCCCCTTGCTCATGCCTGCCTCGCTCTACTGTGTGAAGACTTTGTTGCGGTTGTCGTGTAGAGCGAGTGCTACTCCCGGATGTTGGTAGCATATTACTTCAGCAGGTGGCGCTCACTAGGCTATCCATATTCCTCTACATGTAATGTAATTCTTTCCCAGGCATGACTTGGTGTCCATACCGGGTTGCACTTGTATACTGAATACCGTAGTGCAGTATGTCCTATTATAAATATTCTCACATAGGGACCACATTTACTGTTTACACTGTATTGATATTTGTTTGGTAGTAGGTAGCTACCAAACAGGGAGGTACTACCACCTGGGAAGATATTGGAGCATAATGTGTTAGACCAGAGGTGGGCAATTATTTTGACTGGCGGGCCACTTCATGAATTTTGGTACACGCCGCGGGCCAGAGACTTAATATAGATGCAAATGCATTGTATTTGCACAAAATAAAGCCCTGTATTTATATATATAGGATGTAAATAAAATATTAAGTAGCATACATAGATATTTTGGGGAAATAAATACGTCACTTCTTAGCTTGTATCTTTTATTATTGATAATAATGCTAATACAAATACCAATATTAATACTACTAATAATAATATAGAGTTATGGTGCAGTAAATTTGGTATTTTAAGTGCATTACCGTAACTGCCGTAACAGAAGAGAATCGATATTATAAGTTGAAATAATTAGTCTCTTGAGACGTTGTCTTTACTCTTCCCTAGGGAGATGGTGGTAGGGTTGAGTTGGTCAGGTCTGATCACAGCTATCCTGCTTCGTCTGGCTTCCCTAGGGAGGTGGTGGTTGGGTGGAGTCATGTCAAATTGTAGCTGTTCCTGATCGGCTGATCTATGATGTCACTGCTGCAGACTGCTTGAAAAATGTATTTAATACAGTTTAATATTTATTGTTGCTTCTTCATGAATTAAGGATAATATAATTAAGTTTTAATGGTTGAAAATAAGGAAAAAACAAGTCAAAGCACCAATATGTAATTTATTAAAATATTTTAAAGTATGTTCATATGTCATATTATATTCTGAAATTGTTTAGTATCTTGATAAGAATATTTAACTTACTCAGTGGGACGAATGACAGCGCTGATGATTGCTGACCAGACCATTGAAGTCAGGTGTTGCCTCCGTTGTTGCAATGAAAAGTACTTGTTCAAGGTGATCATCAGTCATTGCAGATCTAAGTTTTGATTTATTCAGCTTCATTATCGAAAATGTCTGCTCACATATGTATGTAGATCCAAACAGCACAAGCATTCTTTGAGCATGAGCCTTTAGTTTCGGAAATGCACAGTCACTAAGAGAGGCATAGAATTTGGGAAGAGTCACTGTTTTCATCTGCTCAGAAAGCAAAGGATCACATTGCATGTCAATAAGCTCGAGTTGTAGGTCAACTGAGGCTTTGTCAACATCAAATGAGAAGGGAGAAGACACCAAAAACAGGTCATTTTCAATTAATTTGAAATCATGGAATCTGCGTGAAAATTCGGCATGCAAGTCAAGTTGCTGCAATGAGTACTTCTGTACATTTTGATCACAAACTTCAATCTGTTGTAAGGTTGCAAAGTGAGCAAATTGTTTGTTCGTAATCTGACGAGACGAAAGAAGTAATTTCTTCATGAAAGCTTTGACATTGCTGTACAAATCATGTGCAAAAGCCCCCTTCCCTTGTAGCTTTGAATTCAGGTCATTCATATGACCCATGATATCAACAGCAAATGCAAAATCAGAGAGCCATTTCTCATCATTCAACTGTGGGAAATCTATAAGATTCTGTTTCATGTCCAAAAATAAGCCAATCTCTTCTTTCAATTCCCAAACTCTTTTCAGGATTTTTCCCAAACTAAGCCACCTCACATTTGTGTGATCCAGAACATCCGTATGATCAGATTCCAAGTCTTCGAGCAGGGTTATAAACTGCCTGTGATTTAATCCTCTTGCTCGAATGTAATTAACCACTTTCACAACTGTGTCAACGACATGGCTTAAATTTAAAACACTCTTACAAAGGGCTTCTTGATGAATAATGCAGTGCAAAAAGACAATATTTTGTTCTGCATTTGTTTCTCTGACTTGATCTTGAATTCTTTTTAGCAATCCAACATTTTTACCTGTCAGATTTGGCCCTCCATCGGTGGTCACATTTACCAGTTTGTTCCATTCTACTCCTAATTTCAAAAGACAATTATTTACTGCCTCCAATAAATCTTCTCCAGTTGTTGTTCCTTTCAGTGACTGCATTGATACCATTCCTTCTGTGATCTCAAAATATTTGGTGATGCCTCGAATGAAAATTAACAACTGTGCTGTGTCTCTGACATCACAACTTTCATCAAGTGCCAGTGAATAGTATTCAAAAGTCCTTACTTTCTCTTTAAACTGCAGATACATGTTCTCAACACGTCTTACAATTGTTCGCCTTGACAAACATACATTCTCAAACTGGTTTTTCTTGTCTGGACATAAAATAGAGGCAGAATCAATCATACATTCCTTTATAAATTCTTCAGAGAATGGCTTGCTGTTTGTGGCAATCTTGTGAGCAATCACATAACTCACTTTTGTAATATCCTTGGATGCAAATTGTTTTCTGAAAATATTTTTCTGTTGTTGTAATTGAACAACCATCTCGTTAGCTTTCTTCCTCTTTTGTTCATCAGAAAATTTTTCATATTTACTAGGAATCTTGGTCTCAAAGTGGCGCTTTAAGTAATTCTTTAGCATTGCCACACTTTCTCTGCAAATTAAACACACTGCTTTTTCATCCACGTTGGTAAAAAAATATTTAGAAGTCCATTCCTTGTTGAATGTTCGATGCTCTGCTTCAACTTTCCTCTTCTTAGATTCACTCATTTCCACTTTAAAATTATGGGTTGGGGGCAACAACACATAAGTACAAATTCAGCAAAACCACACTAATGTCCTCTTAAGTGAGAAGCAGAGAGGAGACTGAGCTTTTCTAGTATTGGTGCTGGACGGTGAGGGTTCACTGACCTCCATTTGCCTAATCCCAAATCCTAATCCTTATAGATAACCATATTTGAAGTATTCACAACAGGGTGGCCAACTCTCACATAATAATGATCCTTTCTAAGATTTTAATTTATATATATATATATATATATATATATATATATATATATATATATATATATATATATATATATATATATATATATATAATATATATATATATATATATATATATATATATATCTTTATCCACATGCAGTGGCGGGCCACCGAAATAAACTGGCGGGCCACATTTGGCCCGCGGGCCGTATCTTGCCCACCCGTGTTAGACTGCCATATGGCATCACGAAAATTGTAACCAAGTCCTGGGTTGCTCATTTGACTTTCTGCCTCGTTTACACACAAAAGCAGGGTCTCTATTGTTTCTCTTACTACTAACAACACAGCATACATACTGTATATCGTTTCTCATTCTTGATTATTTTTTTCATTTTTTGTATTTATTTGTGGTTATTATTATTTTATTATTACTGTATTACTACTATTATTATTGTTTTATTTTACAAATTTATTATGATTATTTATTTTTTATAAATTTATTATTATTATTATTATTATTATTATTATTATTATTATTATTATTATTATTATTATTATTATTATATTTTCGCCCCCAGGCTCTGATGTGGGTCAATGACCTGTGCCCGGGTGGGCTAATCCCCGTAAAAACAAAAGTCCCGTACAATAATTTTCTCGTCCAATAACGGTATGGGAGGAGTTAGGTTATTGTCCTCCCTTGTATTTTGCCAGAGACGAGCTATAGGGGGTGTGGAAATCGTATCCTTCAGTTCATATGTCCACTTGTACCTACCTAATGCGAAAGCGATAATGTGAACATACAGAAAAGGATTGCAGTGAAACTTTGTGTAAATATCACAGCAAAAACTCGGACGAATTCGATAATCATTATTTTTTATTAACTTTGGTTCATTGCCCCTGTAAGTTAGTGATCGAAGACCCAAGATTTTCTGTTAGTTTGTTTAGTTTCCTGGCACGCGGGCTTCGGAAATATCTGTACAATGACTGGCCACGCTGGTGCAGCATGTAGTAACGCCTCAGAAGGAGAAATGCCGCACTGTCGACCGATTTAGATGCCAGCTGAATTTCCCTTGACAATTTATTCCTTATTTGTTGATTCTGTTGTGATTTTTCTTCTATGACATTGAATAACCTCATTTTACCGAATGGCCACTCACTATAGGTGGCAATGCCGAGGGGAGGAGGCTAGTGACCTGTGTAGAATTACCTATTCTTGGTAATTTTGTCAAGGGCTACTTTGAAGCCCAGTACTGTTCCTAATTCCACAGTTTGAGCTGCTAGACCGTTCCATTGGTCTATCGGTCTCTGTGTGAAAAAGTATTTCCATATGTTAGTTCTGCAAGATGACTTGGTGAGCTTGTAGTTATGTCCTCTCGTGTTGATGGTGCATGGCATCACGAAGAAATGGTCCGGGTTGAAATCTGCCCTATTGTGTCTTGCCTGAAGAGTTGTTGGTCCTAAGGCCATCAGTCTACTTGGATAATCTAGATGATGTGGTTGAGGAATCATTTTAGTCGCTCTTTGTTGCATTTTTTCTAGAGATGTAGGTCTTTCTAGAGGTAGGGTTTCCATGCCAGTATTCAGTAATACAAACTGTGATGTAACAGAGATTTGTACAATTAAAAAACACTTGTCCTATATGTGTATTCGAAGGTACGCTTTATAATTCCCAAATATCAGTTTGCTTTTCTCACTGCTGCACCCACTTGTTGCGCCGCCTTTAGTGAATGATCTATCACAACAAGATCTTTCTTCTTATCGACAGCATCCAGGAAAGTGTTATCATGATGATTATGCTTCGGGCTGTTGTATCCTATATGTAAGGTCTTGCATTTCATAATGTTAAAGCGTATATGCCGGTCTCGTGACCACTTGAACCGCATTCTGTATTGTTGCGACATCGTCTTGACTTGATACCTTCCCAAATATCTTCGTGTCGTCCGCAACTTGACATTGTGGCAATATATTTTCATTTATGAATTTTTGTAGATCACAAACAGGGTGGGTCTAGAGCCTTGCGGTACTCCACTGAGAACCCTTTTCCATTCAGTATACAGTATACATTTTGTGTGTGTGTGTGTGGGGAAGTTCATTGGAAAGTCAACCCCTGAGTGGGGGGGGGGGGGGGGGTTGACAACTTTGGTGGAGATGACCAACTGTGGAAGGTAGCGAATAAAATCGCTCTTCTCTACAGTGTAAATGTGAGCCCAGTGATGCAGTATTCACTGGTTCATTAAACCGACAATCGGTAGGGTTTTTTATAATTATTTAACAGCATGGAGGGGAGGAGTTGTGGCTCCTCTCGAGCTCTTGGCCATCTTTATTTTTTTATTCCCTGGTGGACTCTACTACTGTACTATCTGCCCCATACTCATTTGTGTACGCTCGACCACCACCACGAGCTTTTATGACGCCGCTTCTTTATTAAACACAAATGAGGGAGATATCCTCGTTCAAGAACCTGGTGCCGCTGAATATTCCAGGCACGCGTCTCATAAATTACGGTGGGGGTGAAACTTGATCCTAGTGAGCGGTGGTGGGCAGCTGCGGACCAGCGCTGCGTGATGGGTGTCGTGTGTCCTCTCCCTTGCCCCCTCACCCCTCTCCCTCAATCCTTATTGTCCCCTTGACCTCCTACCGAGAATAAAAAATATACAATGTCTTTCCTGCTTTATGTGTATTCAATCACAATTGTGTAGAACATTGGTCGACGTGTTGAAAAATAGTCAGGTCACAAAAACAGAATTGTTTTCGACTTAACGTTAGGAAAGAAAAAACCCAGTATGAATCTGCATTGCATACTTAAGCAAAACTCACGTTCTTCTAATCAAAATTATCCTAACTAATTTAGCTAAAGCTAACGTGGATTCTCATGGATCATATGGAGATTAGAACCCTCGCATTATTGTTGGTCAGTTACATGTTGATAAGTTTCTTCCTGGTAAGATTTAGTTGGTTTAACTTGGACCAGCCAACAGGTAGTGTAGTTAAGGTTATTGTTAGGGTGTGTTGAAAACCCTACCGAGACAACAGGAGTCACGGTGTTAATTTTGAAATTCATCTGACAGACCCATCCGTAAGATACCTTTTGGAGCGAGTGTTTACACATGTTTGATACGAAAACGTATTCTCTTTGTTAGCCATGCCAGTGTAGCGTGACAGTTTGGCAGTGTACACGAACCCCTGCTTGTGAGTGAGGGGGATGGCTGCCTGTCTTCCCACAGCCAGCATGCACTCACCCAGCCCTCACCATCTACTGGCAACTTTGGTGTGCATGTGGAAGACTTAGACTTTGATTTTTTTTGGGGGGAGGGGGGCACCCTGGTAAATATACTGGACCTTGATAACACTTGTGCATCACGATCACTTCTCCTATTCTTCAACACTTGCACATAATATTTTTTAATGTATGATTTGAAAAGTCACAGGTTGAGAACAGTGAAGTACCCTGGTAGGAAACTAATGGCAACACCTGTGTCTGGTTACCGGCGGTCTCCTTTATTGCTCGTGGAACAAACCTTCGTGTGGTGATGGTCGACCACTACGGTGTTTATTAGAGAAGATTCTGTGGATCACCTCAAGGTTAACCCCGCCCCTCCCGCAGCTTATGATTAAACACCCTAACAAGACCTGGGAGGGGGGGGGGGGGTAGGTTAGCGGCAGGGTAGTTAATCTTTAGGCGAAATAAGTTGGGTGGTTAATCTTCAGGTGATTCGATTCTGTATTTGTCAACTAGCCTAGGTGTGGGTAAAAAAATGAGACGAATGTGACTAACCCTCACCTGGAGCTGAGCTGAAGGGATGGTGGGCCAGTAAACACTCTTGGGTGTTGGCGGTGACCTGTGTTATGATGTATGGCGTCTTGTGTTCATATGTCTCTGTGCACTCAAGTCTTATGGCCATTTTCTTAGTCGTTCTGGAGCTACGTGAACACTTTCTGGGTCTAGCTCCAACACACGAATGGGTTTATTAAACGCTCTTCCGAGGCCTCTCACAGCAGTCGTACGCATCAATGACAAGTAGTGACTGGAACATCCATTTGCTTTCTTCAAGGAATGTTTTTAGGAATGATACTCGGAGTGAGAATCGTAAACTCTTGGAACAATCTGTCAGGGAGTTTTGTAACGGCACCGAGTGTGAACTCTTTCAAGACCAGATTTGACCAATACTGGTGCAGATGCAGATAAATTCTGGAGCCAGTACAAGGCCAGTACTTGCCAATAGTGTGTAATAGAGGCGTGACCGACTGCCCAAGCGTAGAGGATAAAAGGATAAAGAACATGCTGTATAGTACATATTAGTAAAGGTACGTTGTTTATTAAGATAATGTTGCTCTAAATGATAAATGACTTTGTTAATGTAGTTGTGTTTTTCTCCGGCAGAGTGACGTGGATGGTTATGTGTGGGGCGCTGCTGATGCTGTGGCAGGCCCCTGATCCCTCCTCCTCCAACACCCACCGCCACCCATCTCCTTCACCTACTCACGCCTCCAAATCGTCCTCCCGCACACACGTTAGTAACCTCCACTACCTCCAAGATCATGAAACAAGCGCCTTTAGGTCTTCATCGTACAAAGCTATTCCTGGTGTGTCGTCCAGCCACGCCCCCACCGTTACTACCCGTGGCCGCCCTCCTTCCTTAAGGGTGAACCAGAGGAGTGTGAGCCCCATTCAACCACGTGCATCATTAGCATGGCCAGCTCCACCCACATCTTCTGTGACCGGCAAACATCAGCACCCCATCAGGCATCTGAGTTCTGGTATGGACCATGTATTGCGCTTCGAGCTCTGTTGTCTATTTTTCCCTCCTTTCATCCCCCATTTTGATTCCTTCCTCATCTCTTATTTTCTCTCTTCTTACAGTCTCCTTTGCATTTCCAGTTTCTCGCCATCATTTATTTCTTCTCATAGTTTATACAGTTTATCGTGTTACATTTTTTCCTTGTTTCCAATTGACTTTAGTTTACTGTGCTTGTTATTGAGGAACAAAAATGTTAATTACTCGTTTCTCAGGCTACTTTATATAATTATGGAGAGTAACATCGTGGATGGGTAACCAGACAGTTAAATTTATCTCTATATTTTGTACTTTTATGATATTTTTTGGTTTCATAATCTTAAAATGAGAAGGTAATCCTTGTTATATTTGTAGGTTATGTGCGTGGAATAAATGCTGAAGTGCCAAAACCCCCAATTAAAGCAAGACTTAGACACAAAGAATATGGGAGACATGAGAGATTGGGCGCCAGCAACAGTGAGCATGGTCATCACATAGACAGAAGACCGAACCCTAGTAAAGACAGAGCAAATAATGATAATAAAACTGGTAATAAAAACCCTCATACAGAGGATTATACACACTATGATCCATCTGATGACTATGTACAGAGTAATGATGATAATGATTACAATGAAGTTCAAAGTGAATATGTTGGAAATAATAGTAATGGTGAAGAGGTGAATGAGTACATTAAAGATGACAGTGACTATACTGGAGGTATATACAATGTTACACCTCCTGATGCCTCACTCTTGGTGTATAATAGGATCCCCAAGTGTGCCTCCTCAACCATGCAGACTATCCTCCGCAGGTATGTACAATTTCGGCCATGTTTTTTAAACGCTCGGGTTACTCATTATTATCCGGAAAGCGCCCTCCAAACCGTAATTATTTTTATAAAGCAAATATACGTGATTTAGTTCGGGTTACTATTTAGTAATCTGAATTGTTATTGAAGCATTTTGGAAAAGTCTTCATGTGTGGGTAGACCCTGAAAACTTATCCGGAAAGTTCCAACTAGTTATATATGAATAGATAAAGCCTCTGAAATACAATACACTCGTATGTAAATTAAAATGATAAACTAAAGAAAACTAATATTTAAATGTCCTAATAACCAGTTCTGACAGAAATGTATATATTTTTAAGTCATCGTTGTGTACTCCCGTGATGTTTTACCTTCAACTCCGAAGATTTTTCGTCGCCCCCATAACTTTTATTTTTATTTTTTTTTTTTGTCCTTTTCACCACTGTTCGGCTCGTTAGCATCTTGGATGATCGGTCCATTCGATGACCTCAATTTTAGGGTGATCCTGGAGGTAGTCCTTCACTATGTTGCTGGTATGAATGGGACTGTTGTCATGAACCAGCCTGATAGTGTGGGGGGCTGGAACTGCCATAACCGGGACTGGAGAAATTAGCACTTGCTCCAGGACGTCTACATACTGATCACCAGTGAAACGGCCATTGATCTTGACCAGTTCACCTGGCCCATGTGCCCACATTCACCCCAGAATGACACTGACACCCAACCACTCACTGCGCGATGTTAAATGCGTTTCTCATGGTAGCAGGAGTCGGGGGGGGGCCGCCAGCACTGCCTTGCTTCGGCTCCCAGAGACCTGAACACCGTTTCATCGGTAAATATAATGGTTCTCCAGTATTCTTCTCTATGCGGAAGGTGTTCCAATGCAAAGCCGAGTTGACACTCCTTGTGAGTAGGTGTTAGCCACCCTTTGTGAGCTGGAATATGGCAGTCGATCCCGGCTTCATGAAGTCGGCGTCTCGTCGTCATGTGATGGCAGTTGAGGCCCAGATTTCTTGTATGCTCCATTGATGTTCGCATTGGATATGCCGTTGCAGCTGCCACGATCATGGTGTCCATCCTTGCTGACGTTACTCGTGGCCTCCTGCTTCGAGGTTTCGTCTCCACTGAGCCCTCTTCCTCCCACTGGCGGATCCACCTCCTAATCGTCTTGGTGCTCCTCCCCACTTCGAGAGCAATGTTCGGCACAGTTGCACCGGCTCTCCACATCCCGATGATTTGGCCTCGCTCAGCAATCACTGCCAACGAATTTGCTCGTCCTGCAGGCATATCTGAAATGGCAGAGTAATATTATGTTGTGGTAACTGATAAAGGCTTTTATATACTAGAGTAAATTCATGGTATTAGTAACACCTAGGTTAAGTATTTTTCGTCTGACATAACGTTTTGGTGAATCTTTTTAGGATCAACTGCCCAAGAAACCCTTCCTATTTTATGTATTCATAGTGAAATGCAAGTGGATTTCCCCCTCCCACCAACCTCCACCACCCCTGTGACTGTAGAGTGAACATTTGCCGATAATCCTCATCGTCATCAAGATTTAGTTTAACCAGACCACTGACACCCATTTGAGTCTCTCCTAGGGCTGGCCAGAGGGATTAGTTAACATATATTTGTGTTTCTATAATTTAGTGTTATATAGTTTGGAGGAGATTACAGTATTTCAAAAAGGTCAAAACTGAACTTCGGGAAAATTTGGGGGTCTGCTAAAATGTCTTACATTGTAGGGTTAGTGAAGCATATTGTTCGATACCGATTACAAATGGGGCATTCAATGAGAATATGTTGGAGCATATAGGTGGGGCTCCATTAGGGGAAGACATGAGTTGGCCATGCGTCAATCGCGTATGCCCAATTCTTAGACGATTCAGAATAGTTATGTGATGTTGAGAGGATTGTTTTGATGGTGACCAAGGATAAACTGATAATTTGATCATTTTTAGCTTGTGACTTGTTGGTTCATTTTCCCAGGACTTTTGCTAACCGAAAAAATGCTTATGTGTACAGAAGATTTTCAACTCAATATCACATATTCTTTCACCTCTACAAATATCTGCTCTCACTCATGGGACATCCTGCAATAGTATAAGGATGACATGGGCTATGCTGACAAATTAATGTGACTTACCTGTTGGTGACGATGGTAGAAATGAGACCTCAGTATATTTCAGTATTCAACATCACCTCTTTCAGCTGGTGTGGGTGGCGCCAACCTTGGTAACAACTTGTGTATTCTCCGTGACTACTGTTGGGGTTTGAGTTGTTTGGTGTTCGCACTCAGGATGGAATGGAGAAAGGAAACTCACAATGTGCTCTCTATATACATGTTGTATTGAATGTACAATGCAGCTTGGTGCTGGGAAGGCAGCGTGGTTACAAGCGTGATGTAGAGAGAGCTGGTTGGTGAGGATGCTCACAGGAGGACAGCTTGTGGGTCGCCATGCTCGCCAGCGGGAGAGAGGACCGCCAGGCAGGCAGAGGAGCGAGGCCCGCCGGGCAGCGGCAGAGGAGGTGGTGTTGCTGGCTGTGGCTGTATGTAGAGAGTCAGCGAGAGAGCGAGAGAGAGATCACCGCGAGGTCAGGTCTTAAATAGCGGGGGTAGGCGTGGCTTAGTAGTTGACCCCCGCTCCGTGGTGTATGGCGGCGCTGGTTGACCTAGGTCACGAGGCATACACTGGGGAATAGGTGGGGTCGGCTAGGTAGCGACAAACAGCGTTTGTAGGGGAGAATTCCACTACAGTACTCCCCCTTCCCTCCAGGCTGTGTAGGAGACTTGTTGTCTGCAGAGTTGCATAGCACATGTGAGGCAGAACGGGCGGTGCGTGCCTCATGTGAGACAACGGCGATGGCGTGGATGAGCCGGTCGCTGGCGACAACTGTCTAGATACACAATATCTGTGGGAGTAGAGAGGGAGAATAAGTGTGTGTGGAGGCGATGAATGTTGTGCTTCCCTCACGGCAGGTACAGAGTCGCCAGATGCGCCTGCTGGGGTGTGTGGGCCTGGGTCAGGAGCAGGGGCTGTGTCAGCAGCAGCGGATGAGGGCTCGTGACAGCAGCTGGGTCCACGACAGCAGCAGGGTGCAGGACATTAGCAGGGAGTACCTGAGGGAGAAAAGAGGGGTGTGTGGGTCCGCACTCAGGAACAGAGGCCGCGTCAGGGCGGCGGGGGTTACTGCTGGGCCGGGGTCTGCGTCTGAGGCAGGACGGGTGTGCTGGGGTCGGTAGGACGTGGTGCTTGGGGCAGGAAGAGGAGCTGGTGTCTGCTTAGAGTAGCAGAGCTGCTCTAGGGTGTCTGACCTGCTGTGTAGAGACTGTAGTTGTAGAGTCGATGACAGCTGCTTCTGGGTGGATAAGCCAGTCTTCCATGTTGCTTGAAGACTGGGAGCGTGATCAGTTTCTCCTCCATCCTGTGTGAGTGCGAATCTCGGGAGTCACCATTTGTGGGGTTTGAGATTGTTTGGTTCACACTCAGGATGGAATGGAGAAAGGAAACTCACAATGTGCTCTCTATATACATGTTGTATTGAATGTACAATGCAGCTTGGTGCTGGGAAGGCAGCGTGGTTACAAGCGTGATGTAGAGAGAGCTGGTGGGTGAGGATGCTCACAGGAGGACAGCTTGTGGGTCGCCATGCTCGCCAGCGGGAGAGAGGACCGCCAGGCAGGCAGAGGAGCGAGGCCCGCCGGGCAGCGGCAGAGGAGGTGGTGTTGCTGGCTGTGGCTGTATGTAGAGAGTCAGCGAGAGAGCGAGAGAGAGAGCACCGCGAGGTCAGGTCTTAAATAGCGGGGGTAGGCGTGGCTTAGTAGTTGACCCCCGCTCCGTGGTGTATGGCGGCGCTGGTTGACCTAGGTCACGAGGCATACACTGGGGAATAGGTGGGGTCGGCTAGGTAGCGACAAACAGCGTTTGTAGGGGAGAATTCCACTACACTACCATTACTGGTAGTCATGGAGAATTAATTACTGGTGTGCCCATCATTCGCACCGTCGTAGCCATGAACGGCAGAGATATGGTCGTTGTAGTGCTTTTATTTACCCTTACACTTCTCTCGCCATGCTTAATAATATTAACCATCTTCATGACATTCTTATTGTTATCAGTGATTGCGGAATTCACGATGTTATGCTCCGCCTACACACAGCCTGTTACTAGACTAACCCCCACCTCTATCCTCCCCCCCCACACTACAGTGGGCGACATCTGTTGGCCGACCATAGCATTTCCCCCAGCTGTTTCGAAACTTCAGACTCAAGGCTATTCAAAACCTCACTGTGGCTGGGTAGTGGACATGATTTTTGTGCACGATAGTACAACTATAGCTGGCTGTCTCCCTCCCGGTGGGCGGCTTGCCCCAGCCAGTGACGTCACAACCAATCACAGAGCTTTAAGCAGTCACGTGACTTTTTAGCAACTTTAACCCTTATTTTTGACACTTTTTGGGCCAATTTATTTTAAAATATCATTATTATAGTGAATTTAAGCATTTTCTTTACCCATTGACCTGCCATCTTACCAAAAAATCTTACCGTCAACTCGTCCATTCTTGTTTTGTTGACTTCCTCCTCTGACATAACTCCTCTTCCCTTCCATTACTTTGGCATTTTTTCTTCAACTACACACCTATGATGACTGATTCTCCTTACAGACTCTCCCGCCACTTGGGTTTTGAACACTTGTCGTCATTAATATATGATAAGCGTCAGCTGAGCCAAGACGACCAGGAGGAGTTAGTGGACAACCTCACCACATCTGCGGAGGCCACACCCTCTCATGCTCTCAGCTATGACCGACATGTCTACTACACCAACTTTACAGCGTAAGTTGTGAATATCTGTTTATACATAGGAAGATTGGACCACATGAAGATTAGTCCCCAAGCCTATTTTTCCTGAAGATTAACCAACCTAACCTAACCTTACTTAACCTAACCCTTAGATGCAATATATATATATATATATATATATATATATATATATATATATATATATATATATATATATATATATATATATATATGTATACTGTATATATATATATATATCTTGATAAAATCACACGGGAAAATGGAAACAACGGAGTACCTTAGCTTTCGTCTTTATTCAAGACATCTTCAGAGGCAACTGGATTACATGGACAGAGAGAGGCTTAAATATACAGGGTGACCTAAAAACATGAGGTCAGGTCAAAATGATGACATCCACTAATCCCCACACCAACACACACGTAGAGGAGCTTAAGAGAAGGGTGGTGACGTGACTAGTCAAGTCAGGTCAGAAAAAAGGGGACCCACAAAATAACTATCATACATCTAGATCAAAGGTTTTTAAAGCATTTTTAACCTTGGGCCACTGACAAATAAATTTATGTAACATATCAGTTTTGAACTGACCATCACTAAGGTTTTTTGATTTTAATTCCTTAATCAAACTAGCTTCAACAAGAAGTCTTTCTGTGACACAAGATGATTTGAAAACTTCTAAGCTTGGGAAAAAAGCTGTAGGTAGAAAGAGCGATCACCACGAGGTCAGGTCTTAAATAGCGGGGGTAGGCGTGGCTTAGCAGTTGACCCCCGCTCCGTGATGTATGGCGGCGCTGGTTGACCTAGACCACGAGGCATACACTGGGTAATTGGTGGGGTCGGCTAGGCAGCGACAAACAGCGTTTGTAGGGGAGAATTCCACTACAACATCTTCAGAGGCAACTGGATTACATGGAAATATCATCCAGGGAATCTATGAGGAACTCTAGTAAATCATCAACTGCGACCTTTGTAAAGAGTGATGTTACATCAAAGCTGACCAGTTTAAAATCGTAATTCATGTGTAAGTTATTGAGTTTATCAACCAGATCCATGTTATTCTTGATGTTGGAGTTAGAAATGTTGCCAACTAGGGGATTTAGTAAAGAAACTAACCATTTAGATAGTTTATAAGGGATTGACCCAACTGAGCTAATGATGGGTCTTGCTGGGTTATTGGGCTTGTGGGTCTTGATTACACCGTACATGTACTGTATGGCAGTGGAGGGGACGTTGAAGTAAGATGTTTAATGAGAGTAGCTTAGCCTCTCAATAGGGACTTCAGTTTTTTGTTGAACTGGGTGTTGACAGTGTTGAGAGGATTATTTATGAGTTTAGAATATGTTGTAGTATCACAGAAGAGGTCATTCATTTTAGAGATATACCCTAGTCATCTTTGTAACATCACTCTTTATAAAGGTCCCAGTTGATGATTTACTAGTTTCTCATAGATTCCCTGGATGATATTTCACTGCCCGTCTCGAAAGACGACTTCATCGAACTCATCAAACTATGTATTAAGGATTGCAAATTCGAATTCAATGGAGAATATTATGCTCAAAAATTTGGTATGGCAATGGGTAATCCACTCTCACCTGTATTAAGCAACCTATATATGGAATTCTTTGAAAAGAAACTATTAAGTAATTACCACCCTCAGCAGTATGGTTTAGATATGTTGATGATGTATTATGTCTCTGGCCATGTAATGAGGACCTAAAAGCTTTCCTGCCACAACTTAACAACTTAGCCCCCTCGATCAAATTCACTGTGGAATTAGAGCAAGACTGTAAATTGCCATTCCTAGACTGTCTAATACGCAGAATAGGTAACACTTTTAAGTTCAGTATTTATAGAAAACCAACTAATGTGTGTTCATACATTCATTATTATTCTGCCCACCATAATAAAGTCAAACAGTCAGTATTTTCAACAATGTTTTTACGTGCCTTGAGAATTTGCAGTCCGGAATTCATCGATGAGAAATACAAATATATATATGTAATATTGGCTCAAACCTTAAATACCCTAGATCTTTCATAGACAAATGCCTAAACATTACTAAGAAAACTTTTTATAGAACTGATCCCAAGCCCACCCATACATAAGAATATCTTAATATTACCATTTCACAAAAATTTCTCACACATTCCTTCACAACTAAAAACCTGGAATGTCAATGTGGCATTTAATAACTCATGCACTGTTAAACAAATGTTAACCAAGAACTCCCCCAACAACACAATTGGTTGCATTTATAAAGTTCCTTGCAAGGAATGTAATATGTTTTACTTAGGCCAGACAGGTAAAGATCTTGCAACTAGAATTAAACAACACAAATACAGTGTTAGGACAGGCCAGGAATCCAATGCTCTGTTTGTTCATTTGAGGGATAACAAGCATTGCATTGACTGGGATAATGCCTCCTCAATATTACCATGTACAGGTCGTCATCGACTTACGACCTAGATTGGTTACGACCGCCCGGTCGTAAGTTGATCTGGTCGTAAGTCGGCATATGTTATAATTATCAACATTTTCTTTGTTCATTATTGTTACGGTCGTCAGGTTTAAGTCAAGCACTGCATACTACAGTACAATTGGTTTATTATTTACCCAACATACAAAAAAAAAAAAAAAAAAAATACAGGTGCAAAACATATAAAACATTTTAGTTGCAAAACATACAAACACATACAAACATACAAAAAACATCTTATTGGCCGCTGGTGCTTGGCTGTGGATCGTCGATGTCGTCAGCTGGGGCAGCGTTTGGGGTAGCCGGAGGAGTTGTTTTTTTCATGAACATGGTGAGCTTTGTCTGAATTGTTCGTTTCTTCTTCTCCTCGTAAATTTCTTGATACGGACGAAACGAATTGCGTGCCATCCGCTCAATCCTTGCAAATCGTTCGATGTTTGGGTCCATTCCTTCAAAATGGGTAAGAAGTTTATTCAGTAGAGATAAACCTTCTGATAATCCCTTAGTGGTGAACGTCCTTTGTGGCTCCTCCTCCTCTTCTTTGTCCGCTGCTTCTCTCCTTTCTTCTTCTGCTACTTTTTCTTCTTCCAATTCGATTAGCTCTTCATTTGTAAGTTCTTCTGATTCTTGGTCTAGCAACTCCTCAACATCTTCCACTTCACATTCCAAAGAAAGATCTTTTGCCAGTTTTACTATTTTTTCCCGAATAAATTCAAGCTCATTTTCACTGTCAAATCCTGCAAAAGTATGAACATAGCGCTTTACACACTTTTTCCAGATGCCATTCATGCACTTCTCCGTCACAGCCTCCCAGGTGTTTGCCAGATTCTTGATACCCTTAAGAATGTTGTACTGTTTCCAAAAGTCACGCAATGATAGTTCTGGGTCGGCATCTATAGCGTCTATGGCTTGGGCAAAGGTGGTTCGGAGATAGATAGCCTTAAAAGTAGCAATTGAACCTTGGTCCATAGGCTGCAAAATTGAAGTCGTGTTTGGCGGCAAAAAAACCACTTTCACGTCGCGATGAATATCTGATAGATGAGGTGGATGTCCAGGCGCATTATCCAGTAGCAATAAAATCTTGAAAGGAATTTCTTTCTTCAAACAATATTCACGAACTTGAGGAATAAAACAATTTATAAACCAGTCTTCAAACAGTGCCTGTGTCATCCATGCTTTACGGTTAGAACGAAAGTAAACGGGCAGCGTGTGCTTGTTTACATTTTGGAACGCCCGCGGGTTTTCTGAATGAAAGATTAGGAAAGGCTTCAGCTTAAACCCCGCGATGTTCCCGCCAAGCAGCAGAGTAAGCCTATCCTTAAATGCTTTAAATCCAGACATGCTTTTGGCTTCTTTTTGGATGTAAGTGCGTTCTGGCATCCGTTTCCAATACAATCCCGTTTCATCCACATTAAATATCTGCTCTGCTAGATATCCCTCATCCGTAATTAATTCATCCAGACTGTCAACAAACTTGCGTGCTCCTTCCTCGTCTGCACTCGCTGCTTCCCCAGTCACTCGAACATTATGAAATTGAAATCTTTTCTTGAATCTCTTGAACCAGCCAGTACTTGCTGCAAATTCTTGACTGTAGTCTTCTCCGGCGTGCTCCTTCAAAGTCTGAAATAGACTTCTAGCCTTCGTCTGCACAGTAAAAAGGCTTAACGGTGTCCATTTCTGGATCTGATCTTCCATCCAAATGTAAAGCAATTTCTCCATTTCGTGGAGAGGCCCAGTCCGTTGCTTCGTTATAATTGTCGATTGCTTGGGTGCAGAACCTTTCACAGCTTCACGAATCCTTTCTTTATCCTTCAAAATCGTCGACACAGTAGAGTGTGATAACGTCAGATCACGTGCAATCACATTCACTTTCTTACCTCCTTCGTGCTGTTTAATCACCATCATTTTAGTGTTGAAATCAATGACCTTTCTTTGCTTCTTGGCAGGTTGAGGAGTAGATAAAGACAGTTTCCTCTTGGTAGACATCTTGGGGGGGGGGGGGGGGGGTGGTTCAAGAAAAATTTCCAAGACAAAGGACAGACACAAGGCAAACAGACACGGAGGGAAGTGTGCTGTACCAGCGAGCGTGTTTGTAATTGAGCGCGGGAATGCGCGCAGCGCCAGGAGGCTGGGGCCGAAACTGTCGTACCGCCGGTCGTAAAGTCGAACAGACGTAAGTTGCATAGGTCGTACGTCGACGACTACCTGTAATTCAATTGATAGTAGGAACATCATAGAATCTAGTCTTATTAAACATACCGAAGCATTCAACATGAATTTGAGTAACGGCATGTACAAGCTGGACAATTTTGTAATTAAGAAGATTTGTGACCAGGTGAGAAGGCCGGGTCACCTGACCATCTGACCTGACCACCAACCGTTGTGTGCTATTTAAAGATTAGTAGGGTCATTACCTAATACCTGACCATTGTGGACCTGGTCTCACCCTCCTCTGAAAATATACACCTTGATTTGTATTTCTCTCTAGTCTGTACTCACCCCTGAAGATGTGAATTACACGAAAGCGCTTGGGAACTTCGTGTTTTCTTCTTTCCTTGTGGTTATCAGCATATACGGTACCTAGATCACGTGCACCTACAGTGATTTACTTGCATATATATAAATATATATATATATATATATATATATATATATATATATATATATATATATATATATATATATATATATATATATATATATATATATATATATATATATATATATATGCAAGTAAATCACTGTAGGTGCGCGTGATCTAGGTATATGCTGATAACCACCAGGAAAGAAGAAAACACGAAGTTCCCAAGCGCTTTCGTGTAATTCACATCTTCAGGGGTGAGTACAGACTAGATAGAGTAATGCAGAACAAGATGAATATATACAGAGGAGGGTGAGACCAGGTCCACAATGGTCAGGTAATGACCCTACTAATCTTTAAATGGCACACAACGGTTGGTGGTTGGGTCAGATGGGACAGTGACCCGCCCTCTCACCTGATCACAAATCTTCTTAATTACAAAGTTGTCCAGCTTGTACATACCGTTACTCTTATTAAACATACCGAAGCATTCAACATGAATTTGAGTAACGGTATGTACAAGCTGGACAACTTTGTAATTAAGAAGATTTGTGATCAGGTGAGAGGGCGGGTCACTGTCCCATCTGACCCAACCACCAACCGTTGTGTGCCATTTAAAGATTAGTAGGGTCATTACCTGACCATTGTGGACCTGGTCTCACCCTCCTCTGTATATATTCATCTTGTTCTGCATTACTCTATCTAGTCTGTACTCACCCCTGAAGATGTGAATTACACGAAAGCGCTTGGGAACTTCGTGTTTTCTTCTTTCCTGGTGGTTATCAGCATATATATATATATATATACTGTGTATATACAGTGGGGTATGCTATAACGAACGGATCCTACTACGAATATTCCTATAACGAACGGTTTTACCTATAAAATTGATAATGCTATAACGAACGAAACTCTTACAACGAGCATTATAATTTTTTTTTTTCTAATTTATTGTTTCTGTATTACAAGTATTAATGATATTCTTTATTTCAAGGGTTTAGATGCATATTTATGCACTTTTTTACAATTTTTACAATTTAATATTATATTTTTCAGTGTTAAATGGTTGTATTTGGGGGCCTGGAACGGATTAATCCTATAACGAACGAATGCTATAACGAACAAGGTTCTAGAACCAATTATATTCGTTATAGCATATCCCACTGTATATGCAAGTAAATCACTATAGGTGCGCATGATCCAGGTATATGCTGTTAACCATTTTTCTTTTTCCTTGTGGTTATCAGCATATATATATATATATATATATATATATATATATATATATATATATATATATATATTATATATATATATATATATATATATATATATATATATATGCTGATAACCATAAGGAAAAAGAAAACACGAAGTTCCCAAGCGCTTTCGTGTTTTCTTTTTCCTTGCGGTTATCAGCATATACCTGGATCACTCGCACCTACAGTGATTTATTTGCATATATATGCAAGAGGGAAGTGAGGGCAGAGTTGACAGCCATCAAACGTCACAAAACGACAAAGATGTATTCAGTTTATGAGGCCTCGGAACAACAGGAGGTCCAGCAGGAGAGGACCCCGGTCCACCATGGGAACTATGCAGCAAATGGAGTAGCCGAAGCAACAATTATTTTTGCTTGCTTTATAGCCGAGCACAACTTGCCATTTACCACATGAGATCATTTAGTAGACCTCATGAAGAGGATGCTTCCTGATTCTGCAATTGCTCAAGGCATGAAAATGAAAGGAACAAAATCCACAGAGGTTGTGAGGACGTTAGGACGGTGTGTCACCGAGGATTTAGTAGATAAACTTGGAGAAAGTAAATTTTCCATTATTGTTGACGAAACAACAGACATTAGTACGATGAAAGCATCCTCTGTTCTTGTAAGATTTTGGGATTCAACCACAAACAGCATTAAATCTGGGTTATTAGAGGTGATCAATGTATATGGTGATGAATCATCTACAGCAGTGGTTCTCAACCTTGTTTGCCCCATGCACCCCTTTCACCATATGTCAGAATGTCATTCCCCCTCTTTTCCAAGATTGTCTGCCTCAAAAAGTGCATTCCAAATAATATGCATATAATACTGAAAATTCTTTATTTTTTCCATATTAGTACATATACATTTACAATTTTACATGGATTATTTTTATAGTGGAGTTTTACAAATTAAATGCCAATTGAAAATGTTGATGGATTTATAAAACTTGAATAAAAGTAAAATAGTTTTTTATATTTACAATGAATTACTTAACAGACCAAACTGAAGCATAATGCAATAAACAAAAAGTTCAATAGAATACCAGGATACAGTATTGTAAATTTGTAATTAATTTTATTCAGATGAAGATTACAGTCAATGAGAAACCTGTGATTGTTTTTTCTTCGCCAATTCTGGGATACGCGGAGGAGTGCTTGAAAGGGCACAACGCAGGTCATTTTCTACCTCTAATCTACTACGTTGCTTCGTTTTAATTTGCAACAGAGTTGAAAAGCCTGACTCACAAAGATATGTCGACACAAACGGACGCAATGCACGGATAGCTCTTTCTGCCACTTTTGAGTAGGAATCGCACATCAAGGGCCAAAATTCTGTGATTGATTTCTCATCGAACATATCTCTTGCTCCCGAATCAGTTCCCCCCCCCCCCCCCCCCCCTGGGGGGAATTCCCCCCTGGGTGAGAACCACTGATCTACAGGGTCAACAGGGAAAAATTTGTATAATTTAATTATGAAAACATTAGAAACACACCGATTTCCACATGAGAACCTGGTTAGCTTTGCTGCTGACGGTGCTAGTAACATTATGGGAGAACACAATTCTGTAAGCAGCAGACTACGTATCACTATTCCTGGTATAACCATATTGAAATGTATTTGTCATTCTATTCACTTAACGCTTCGGAGGCTGCAAAGACGCTACCATGGCGTTGTGAAGACATGATCAGACTTATACACCTATTTTTCCCATAGTGCTAAATGACAACATGAATTTAAGGAATTTCAATGATTCTGTACTGTCAAACCACACAAAGTTCTGCATGTTAATTAGACCCGCTGGTTATCATTCCACCAGGCAGTTGAAAAAGTATTAGAGCTGTGGCAGCCCCTAAAAATGTTTTTTACTTTAAAAGAATCAGAGGAAAGATTGGTGGCCGTACAACAAATAGCAGAGAGTCTTATGGACCCTTCACCTGTACTACAATTTTCTTAATTTTATATTGCCCAGTTGTAACGCGCTAAATCTACTTTTCATAGAGAGTCACCAACTATACATTTGTTACACGATAGTATATGTCAGCTTTACAGGAATCTTTTGGGATATTTTTGTCGTCATGAAGTTTTTCAAACTGGTAATCTTATGCAGTTGATCCCAGAAATGAAGAAAATCACCTCCCAATAGGCCAAATATACTTGGGAGCAACAATACTTGGCCAAAGTGAACAATATAGAGAACTCCCTAATATGGTCAAGGATGTACAATTCAGATGTCGTATCTTCATGATAAACCTTTGTGTGCAATTGCGTCAAAGATTTGAGTTTGGCAGTAAGTTTTTATGGATGTGTTCACTTTTGTCATCAAATAGGGTATTGATAATAAATCCAAGAAGATGCTATCCTTAGACGACTTTGTGAAGGTAGTGCCCTGCATATACAGTGGCAATATACAAATTTTAGGTGATCAATGGAGAGACTTAGATGTGATTGCTATACCACCCGAGATTAAGAACAGTAGTGACATAGTGGAAGTTTATACAAACTAGGGGAACTTAAGAGCGGTGTAGGGGTTTGCCAATTTAAGGACCTTTGTACATTCGCTTTGCAGGTATTGTCTCTTCCAACATCCAGATGCAGAGAGACTATCTTCGAAATTGAATTTAATGAAAACAAAATCCAGAAATGCTCTGTAAACTCCCTCTTATTAATTTATTAATAGCTTTGTCTGAGGCTGTGAAATTCCAGGGTGGATGTATAAATTTTACACCAAATCAGAGGATGCTAACTTCTATTTGATATTTTTTGTTCAATTAGTGTTTAATGTTCCCATGTTATGTTATAATATTATATGGTTGTAGGGTTTTTGTATGTGTATATTTATAGTTTGCCAAGACATTACAATAGTTATACCTAAAATTCATGCTTTTTAATGTCCATTAATACCCAACGAAAACGTGAGGAAAAATGACGTCATAGAGTTGAGGAATAAACGGCAGCGCTGCTGTACGGACTCTGGACAGGTTCAGTTCGAGGCCAGTATCTGACTGGGCGAGAGGCGCTCAGGTGACTCACCGTTCAGTTTGCTGCAGATCGCGGGGGTGTATGCATGTCTCATAGTAAAGATCAAGATGATTGAAGAACAATGAGTGATCGGACTTGGTGAATCCTAGCTGCAGTGGTGATAAAACTCCACCAAAAAAGAGAGGAAGGATGTGGTACCACCAAGCATTTAAAAGTGAGTGGTTAACTGACCCTGAAGTGCATAATGCAGAGTTATTGTTGTTTGCATATATGGTAGATCATCTAACTGAGGTAATGAAAAGGATGTTTCCCAAATGTGACACTGCTAAGAAAATGACTATGAAAAAAAACAAAGGCCTCATATGTGATGCAGGATGGACTAGCATGGGAAGAACGCGAAGAAATGGCGGAAATATGCAAGAAGAATAAGTTTGCTTTAATTAGCGACGAAAGCACCGACGTATCAGTGGCGCAGATACTTGCAGTCATGGTAAGATACTTTGACAAGAATAAGTGCAAAGTGACAGATGCGTTACTAGACATTCTGGACGTTGAAGATGTGGTGGGATGCAATCCTAGACAAGGTTCTTCAAACTCCAGAGCACGAGCAGTAGATATATTCAATAAGTGGTACAAGACTTGGCGGGATAGCCGACCGATACAGAAGCGAGCACAAGGGACCCCGGGCCGTATGTAGGCCGAGGCCGATCTGAGGGAAGTTGTCTAGCTAGGCAAGGAGAGTTGCTAGACATCACTAGGACAATAAATGAGGTCCTCTAATTACTCGACTAGCGCGGTACAGACATAGTATATCGGGACATAGTAAGTGAACATAGGCATTAGACATAAGCATAGATATCAGACATGCTATAGTAATATGTAGTAATACAGACATGTGAATAAATGGTACAATGAATGGTAACAGAGTCCTGCCGTCAGGCGTGTTCACATATCTTGGTATTTACATATCTTTACACCTCCCTCCCCCTTTACGCTCGTAGTGCAATCTAGAGCGGCTACGGACTCTTTTTCCATGAGTCGGGGGGGAGCAGCGAGGGACGATGGGAGGATCAAGTGACGACCTTCGTTCCTGGTCTGGGCAAGGGGACACGGGACGGGGAGGAAGGTTCGTCACTAGAGGATGGCACTGGGCGGAGGTGGCGTCTGTTTCGCCACCACACACGACCACTGGGGAGGCGGACTTGGTACGAACGAGACTCGCCACGGCCCATGACGACCCCGACCTTGTCCCAGCGGTGTGACGTCGGGTCCTGGATTCGTACTTGCTGGCCGACGGTCAACCTGGGAAGGGGGCGGGCGTGGGCGTCATAGTGGCTTGTCACTTGGGCCATCCGGGCAGCCTCACGGCGGTCACACTCGTCCGCCTTGATCTGCCATTCATCTAAGAAGGACTGGGGGTGGGCAGGCACACAAGTACGGAGGGGGCGGCCATACAACACCTGGGCAGGAGAGCGTCCGGCGGGGGTAGGGGTGTTACGGAGTTCTGGTAGGCCCCTGTCGAACTCCTCGCAGTCCAGGTTCCCCGTTGATGCTGTCTTGAGGATGAGGTATTTTACGGACTTTACCGCTGCCTCGGCGTGGCCATTCGCCTGCGGGTAATGAGGGGAGGTGACGATGTGGTGGACGCCCCAGCGTTCGGCGAAGCTCTTGAACTCGTGGCTATTGAACGGGGGCCCACCGTCGGTTCTGAGGCGGAGAAGCACTCCGACTTCCCAGAAGAAGCAACAAAACATCCGGATGACCCTGGAAGAGGTGGTGTCCCGACCACAGGGAACTACCACGGGCCATCCAGAGAGCCTGTCGGCGACCACCAGGAAAGACTTTCCGGCCACATTAAAGAAGTCGGCGGACACGGACTCAAAGGGCTGCTTTGGGAGGTCATTGGACAGGTACGGCTCTTGTTGCTGGCTGGGCTGGAGTTGCTGGCAAGGCTCACAGGCCTCAACCGTGCTCTTAATATCGGCGTCAATACCAGGCCAGAAGACGGTCTGACGGGCTCTGCGCCTGGTGGCTTCAACGCCGCGGTGGCTGTCATGGAGGCGGGATAAGGTGCGCCGGCGGAGGGCAGCGGGAACGACGATCCTGGGGCCGTACGACACCAGCTCTCCGTCCGCATAGAGGCTATCCCTTAGCTTCCAGAAGGGGAGGGCGGAGGCGTGAATGTCGTAGCGGTTGGTGGGGAAGCCAGTGGAGACGTAGTCGAGGAGTCGGACGTATGCCGGGTCTTGAGCGGCGGCGATGCGAAGCTCCTGGAGAGTCCTATCGTCTTCGATGGAGGGCGTCGTCGTCGTCTTGTCAGCAAGAGAAGTGGCTGTGTGTGTCACTAAAGACCGAACGTGAGCCGCGGCCGTGGTACAGTCGACTTCATCTTCAGGTGTGGGGCGACTAACAGGGGCTCGGGAGAGGGCGTCTGGTATGCACAGAAGCTTCCCGGCGCGCCACACAGCTGTAAAGACGTAAGGGGCGGTCTTCTCTTTGAGACATTGGAGGCGAGGATTTTCGATGGCGTCCAACGTGTAGTGATTGAGGATGGGTATGAGCGAGCGATGGTCCGTCATGAGGGTGAAATGCTCAAGGCCGAACAGGTAAAGGCGGCACTTGGCCATAGCCCAGGCGACTGCCAGCATCTCTAGTTCGATGGTGGCGTATCTGGTCTCCGTGTCCGTCAAACACCTGGAGCCACACTGAACTAAGCGCAGTCTACCCTGGCCGTGATCTTGAAGGAGGGCATATCCGTGGCCGTATAGATGGGAGGCGTCGGTCTGGAGGACCACTGGTAAGGACGGGTCGAAGGGTGCCAAGGCTGGTGGTGACAGCAACGCCTTCTTAACATTCCTGAATGCTAGGTCGTGGTCAGGAGTCCAGAGGAAAGAGCGCTTGGGGCTCATGAGGGGGCGTAGAGGTTGGGCTGATGTGGCGATTTTAGGGGAGAAGTCAGCCAGCTGATTTACCAGGCCCATAAATGAGCGAAGGTCGGTCAGGTTCGCTGGAGTAGGGAAGTCCCTGATGGCCTTGACCTTCTCCTCATCAGCTGAGATGTAGGCCGAGGCCGATCTGAGGGAAGTTGTCTAGCTAGGCAAGGAGAGTTGCTAGACATCACTAGGACAATAAATGAGGTCCTCTAATTACTCGACTAGCGCGGTACAGACATAGTATATCGGGACATAGTAAGTGAACATAGGCATTAGACATAAGCATAGATATCAGACATGCTATAGCAATATGTAGTAATACAGACATGTGAATAAATGGTACAATGAATGGTAACAGAGTCCTGCCGTCAGGCGTGTTCACATATCTTGGTATTTACATATCTATACAGAAGATGCTAGTGGCGGAGGAATATGTACACACGCCGTGTGTACGTATTCCTCCGCCATACGCTCCCTCTCGCCTCAGTCTCACACTTGCTTGCGTGTGTTTTGTGTGATCTCGCAGTGCCTTAGCGACCAGCTACTAAAACTCCCCCGCAATGTTGCTAAGAGATCACGTGTGGCAGTTATGTTGGACGTGAAATTGGATATCGTAAAAAGACATGAACATGGAGAAGGAACGTCAGTGATTGGACACGCGCACGGCTTGGCGCCCTCTACTGTGCATTCTATAGTTAAAAGTGTCGACAAGATCAAGGAGATGGCTGGGTCTGCAACATCACTGATGGCTACGAAGGTGACAAGGTTCCGTGATGTCTACATTTAAAACTTACCTCACACACCTACACACAAACATTTAAACACTCACAAACTCAAACATGTAAAGTACCCCTGTATACTGTACTTGTAAAATACGCTTAATAAACTCAAAGTGTTTGTTATTGATGTTTATTTGATATTATGCCATTGTTTCTTTATTTTTTTTTCTAAATGTATTGAGTAAAACAAGTGTTAAAATCTGACGGGCGTGACCACCGCGATACCCGTATCCCCCCTATTTACATTATTTCTTATGGGAGAAATTTCTCCACTATTCGCAATTTCGATATTAGCAACGAGTTTCATGCCTGTAACCTTTGCGAGAAGTGAGGCAGCCCTGTACTGTATGGTTAAACTATAGAGTAAAGAAGTTATTCTGTCTCACATTTCTCGTGAATGTAGGAAAAGTCACAAACCAAACCTGACCTAACCTAACTTTATTTAGGCTATTTAAAAGATGTGCAAGTTAATTTCCTTAAGACTTTTATCCTAGGTTAAAGTTTTTTAGGTTTTTTAATTTTTGCTGAACACCTTTCTCATACCCAGGCTTGGTGAAGATCGTCCAGTCTATATTAACATCATCCGGAACCCAGTAGAGCAGTTCATCTCTTCATTCTATTACCGCCGCAGTGATGAGAGGCTAAACCGTCTTCACTCTCGTGGTCACCTGAGCATGGTCTCTCCCAGATGGATCAACAGGTAATAAGAGGATGGGAAAAAACAAAGGAAATAATGTAGAAAGTGAATTTAGTGAAAAGATACTTGAAGATATGAGAATATTTAACTCCTTGAGTTCTGTACAATAACTTATCCTCCTTGGTAAAGTGTCGCTTTCACTATAAACTCGCATCAAGTTGTTATATATTTTCATTAATTTCACACTTGACAAATAATCTCAAATATTTAAAAAAAAAATCTAATAAACCCCTGTGGGCTTCATAATATGCTTCCGACCTCGAACTACAGGTTGGGAACGACTGTTTTAACTCAGATTGTCATATACTGTACAGGGTGTGTAAAAATGATTATACACACTCTACTTCACAGATTTTCAAGATCACATGAATGCTCGTAAAGCAACAGCAACATTGCCATCACTAGTGGAACAACTCGCAAAAATTTGTAGGGTTGTGTGTATAATCTTTTTCTTTTTTCACCCTGTATATCTCGGAGAATTCATTTTGTTGTTTGATTTCATTTCACCGTTTGATCTTTCAATCATATTACAGGGCTAACTGGGGCGGATTCAGGAATATCAAGGGGGGAGGGGGGAGTCCAAGAAGTTGTGGGTGGGCGAAGATGGCGAGTGCAGCGAGCCCACCTAACTGTGAGGTTTTGGATGGGGGCTGTCAGTCCCCCCCCCCCCCCCCCCTAGAAGATTTCTTTGAAATCTGACCAATAACATGGGCATTTTCAGGCCATTTTGAAGCCATGCTCACTTGATATTAAGAGATATTCTGAAGTCAGTAGTTCATACTTTTTACTATACAGCACTACAAAAACATCTGAGTGCATTACTATTGTACATTAAAGAAAAAGTATTGGAATTTTCTGGTTTAAGTGTACGTGTGTTTGTGGGGAGAGGGGGGGGGGTTTCCGGACCCCCTCCCCCCTGATCCACCCTTTGTTAATAGTAATGTAGAAATGCCCATAGAAGCCTACATACCTTATTAATATTTCACATTTGATGTTATTACTTTTATTTTGAAATATTTGTTTTGAGAATGTGGATAAATCACCTGTGTTGGAGGTCAGTAATCAGTTTTGGTGTGCATGAGTTGTAGGTACTGTGAGGACCCCTTGATATGAACAGGATAGGGGGAATATGCAAGTCTGTTAAGTTCAGGAAAGTTATTCTTAATAATCACAAATTTGTTAACGGAAGAAGTGTTAAGTTAATAGGGAGTGTAAGTGGGGTCTGCTGTGTTGTGACAACGAATGCGAGATGGATAATCAGAATGAAGGAGTAAAGCACTTATATAGATGAATGTAGTATAATGTGCATGGTAAAATGGTAATGACAATGGAAAGATAGTTTGTTATTTGAAAGTTGTTAGGTTAAAGACATCTCACCCAATAAAAAATTTAATTTTTCTTTGTTTATTTAGAACAGTGGAGGAGTGTGTTTCAACTAATGACTCGGAATGCTTATTTCTGCCTGGTGAGGAAAAGGAAACTTTTGTCACCTTCTTCTGTGGCCACCACATCTTCTGCCGGTAAGTGAGGAATTGGAAATATTTACGATGTGGTTTGGAGTACAGTATATAAATGGCTGTTGAGAAAGCTGTTGTGTGTAGAGATACTATTACTCTTGAGATACAGTATTCATATTGAGTTTGCTCTCTGTGTGATTGTAATTTCATTACAGTTTTTTATTCACATTACTTGCTGCTATAGAACCCCCTGTATTATTTCATATGAAAAGAAACTGACATTTGTGACTGAGTGGGATGGGTTTGTTTGAGATTGTGCGCAAATTATTTATCCTGAAATTTTGGAGTTGTGAAAGTATCAAAACGTAAACAATTTTGTCACATGCACTGATAGGTGACAGCTGCTGAAAATATCAAAACGTAAACAATTTTGTCACATGTACTGATAGATTACAGCTGCTGAAAGTTGCTTTTTCTGAGAATGTGGTCTCCATGTTAAGTTGATACTGCCTTCAAGGGTCAGGATATGGATAGGTTGCTTTGAAGCTTCTACTTTTTTGTCTTTGTAAACATATTTAAAAAAAATTGCTCTTGCTTGATATTGGAAGTTCTTATGCTTCTAGCTTTGGGCATCATGATGCAAATCACATCAGCTGAGTACTCCAGAGCATGCTGATTCCTAATCCATGGTCCACAAATCGATTGCTGGATAATTAGTGGTTGTAAAGATGCTTGGAATATTTTATTGACATTTTCTCGATACTAATTAATGTGCTCGCCAGCTGTGGGTCTCCGAGGTGATTGGTGTTTTTGCTTTCTTCTTAGTTAATCCCATTAAATTTCAAGTCTGAAAGAAAAGTCATATTTGGTGTCGAGCCCAGAATTGCAATCTCTGGTATTGTGTGCAAAATCGCAATATACTGTTTTAAGGGGGGGGGGGGTGTTCTCTCTCTTACTGCCCCCCCCCCCTTGTTTTTCTCATACTTCTCTATTCCTTTTCTTATTTCCTTCAATGTTCTTTCTACTTATTTCAGTTCATTGGTTACTACATAACCTCAGTTCTTTGGTAGCATGGCGAGGGTCTAGGGCACATGGGTATTGTAATTCTGATATCAGGGTCACTTGGACAGAAATAAAAGTGAACTACTGCGGGAAAATGAATACCCCTAATGTACTCTAAGAAAAGGTTTATTAATATGAAATCCAAGTAAGGAAAAAGATATCATTAACATACAGCTCCAAGGTGCAACTCCTCGGCATTACTCAATTGCAATTTACCCAGATACTGTACTCTTACTACTCACAACCTCACTTTTACTTTTATCCTCTTCGCCACTGATCGGCTTGTTAGCCACTTGGGCGATCGGTCACGTCTCTGATTACTTTTCCTTTTCATTTATCTTCTTCACCAAAAGATCGGCTCGCTAGCCGCCCGAGCAATGGGTCACATCTCTGTCACGCACTGTTGGCAAATACTGGGCATGCACCGGCTCCTGAATGTACCTGAACCCGCCCCAGTGTTGGTCAAGTCTTGTCTTGAAAGAACTCGCACTCGGTGCCGTCACAACACTCTCTGGTAGATTGTTCCAAGAGTTTACAACCCTCACTCCGAAAAAGTTTACCCTCACGGACTTGCAGCTTCTTCAATTTTGAGCTGTGACCCTTTGTGGGGCGAGCGTCCGCCAGCTCCAAGTAAGGACACTCAACTGAGTAGTGCTCCCTGAGATGCTTATACACCTCAACTAGGTCCCCCCTTGCCCCTCTGTAGTATAAGCTAGGCAAGTTCAGGCGCTCCAATCTCTCAGGGTAGCTGAGGTGCCGAAGTGCAGGCACCAGTTTGGTGGCCCTCCTTTGAACATTTTAAACCAACTGACAGTCCCTAGCATATCTTGGGGACCAGATGGGGTGACAGTACTCCAGATGGGGAAGCACTTCACTTCTGAAGATTGTTACGAGGGACGGACCGTTTAGATATCTGAACAACCTTATAAGACCCAATAATTTATTTGCCTGATTTACCTTCTTCTCGCAATGGCCTGAGAACTTCAGCTCATTGTCAACATACACACCTTGGTCCTTCTCACACACAGTCTCAACTAAAGCAGTTTCTTCATTCCGTTGGGACATAAGATACGCCTCCTTACCGTTGGTATGCCCCAGGTGCATCCTCTTACACTTCGTGGCATTGAATCTCAGCAGCCATTTCTTCGACCATTCCTGGAGCCCACAGAGGTCCTTCTGTAGTTCCTCACAGTCCGCTTGGTTACTGAAGCATAGGTGGATCGTCAAGATCACTGGTGGAAGAGGGTAATGCAGTAGTGGTTGGTGGAGAGGCGGATGGTGGGGTGGCGCACGACTCAGAGGTGGCACATAGCCGAGAGGCGGGTGACTGGGAGGAGGAGGGTGGAATGGCAGCGGTAGTAGCTGGTTCTTTCTTAAAAACCTGTTTATTAGTAGTTGTTTCTTCTTGGCTTTGAGTTCTTTAAACATTTCCTGATAGGGAAACAATACCTGGTTGATTCCTCGGACCATCTTAAGGCTGTGTTTCATGGAGGGGTCATGGTCAACAATGACATCAATCACCATCTTTACCTGACGAAATAGTTCACCCAAATTTTCCAAGCTCCAACCTTCTTGTTGTAATTCCATAATGTCTTCCACTTTACCTTCCTTGAAACTATTTATCAACTCTTCCAAATCCTCCTCTGTAAGTTCCTCTTCATGCCCATCAATCAGCTCTTCCACGTCTTCAGCAGCCATGTCCACAAACCCCTCGCCACCCAACTGACTCACAATGTCATTCACATCCTTTACTATGGACGGAAATCCTTGAAAGTTATTCATATACTCAGGCCATAAGGTGTGCCAACAAGCATTTACTGTCTCTGGTTTGAGTTCATTGAATGCTTCACTGATGTTGGTAATGCAGTCTGCAATGCTGTACTCCTTCCAACACTTGCTAACATCAAGGGCAGGTTCTTCATCCATGGCACCGTGGATATGACCAAAAGAGGGGCTTGTATAATATGCCTTGAAGTTACGTATTACACCCTGGTCGAAAGGTTGGATTAGAGCAGTGGTGTTAGGGGGTAGGAACACCACCTCTACACCTCAACCCTAATGCTCAGTGCTTTCTCAGTTTTTACAATGTTCTTGTCACGAACAACCTGCCCCACTTTAACACTTGCAGGAGTACTCGCTTGAACAGAATCACGAATTGCTTTTTCATTCTTTCTTATGCACCGCACTGTGGATTTGTTTACACCAAACAACTGACCAACCACGACAGCACTCAACCCCTCTTTTAATTTTTCTAATAATTCAGTTTTCCTGGGTCATCACTGACTTGCCTTTTCTGTTTCATTCCACTCGCATCACTAGCACTGATACTAGGCAGTCTTTTGGGGGCCATTTTCACAAAGAAACACAAAGGTTTTGAGAGTATGACAAGGGATGCTAGGCCACCGGTAAACAGAGCGGGATGAGATGCCACGGGTGCTTCGGGTGACTCATTGCACTGAGGGAGAAGGCTCGCATGCTAGTCACCCGAGCCACCAGCTGCTTACCACGAATTGTCGAAATCGTTAATCGTAAACCCGCGAATGGGAAGGGTCTACTGTATTTGGTAATAGTTGCAGAGTTTAGAAGAACTACCGTAGTGATATCCTCGTTATCTGGAACAATTGGTGCAGAGCACTTCCGGGAATGAGAGATTTCCGTGTAACGTGACGACTCTCTCGAACCCGGAAAAATATTCCTCATCCCTGGGATTTTTCGGGTATTGGGAAAATTTTCTCATAATTTTCTGGAAAATCATTCCCAAAGCCATAATTTTCCGGAAAATTACGGCTTTTGGAATGATCTTCCGAGAAAATTTCAATTCCGGCTATCGGAGAGTTCCAGGTTTGAGGGATTCCGGCTAACGGAGATATTACTGTATTTTCCCGATGACCTAGCGGGGGAATTATATTGCCATAATACTGTAGTGTATATTTGGAAAACAATTATATACAGGGCTGTGGAGTCGAAGACAAAACCTTCGACTCCGACTCCTTGGCCTATTTGTAACAACTATTTCTACCATCCTAATTGTAATTTGTATGTTGTAACCTGCGTAGGTAAAAAGTAAAACACCGTGGCTATACTGCTACAGCTTTATTAATGATCTGGACGATATTTAAGAACTACAAAAAGATGATAGGCTTGACTTTCAAAGTTTCAATCAAAAGAAAAATAAATTTATTAAGAATTCAAGATATTAACTAGAAAACACCATTTACATGTATATCTAAAAGTTCGATCTCAGCATATGAATTTTGTTTAAGCTCATAATCTGATGTGGATCTAAATGATGATCCTACAATTCCTTTTAAAGTAAAGTTATATATTTATGTACATTAAAGAAATGAATACCTTATTAAGGAAAATGGATAAACCTTACATGATTAAGTTATTAAATTAAATTTGCCTTAATCTCACCAAAAACAGGTTGTAGCTAATTGTTTTGTAGCTGAGAGCCTCTGTGCAGTTTTCAACGAAACAAAATTTGATATAGTTCAAAATTTCAAATGGTAAAGAAGAGACTATCGTCCAAAATTATAGTGCTATACTGTGCCTGCTACAATAAATTCATAATAATGCTTATAAAATGGAAATAAATTCTTTTAATAATTTAAGAAAATTAGTGGGATCAGTGGAATCACTGCAATGAATATGCCTGAGTTCATATATTTGTTCTTAGGAACAGAATAGCTTCAGTCGGAGTCTGGACAATTTTACCGACTCCGACTCCACAAGCCGAAATTTCCTCCGACCCCGACTCCACAGCCCTGATTATATATATGCCAGGTGTTATTACCCCCCAAGTAATATTCAATAAAAGTTCATTGAAGTTATTAAATAAAAATAGGACCATAAAGCGAGAGATGGAAACTGTGCAAACTGAGATGGGAGATAAATTTACACCACTGAGAAACTTTCTATCTTTTTAATTATTTCACTGGCCTTATCCATTGTTATTTTTTTTTACATTAAAACATGTACAATAATTTAAAATTATTTCTTGCCTCAGTGAAAAATCAACATAGAGTTAAATACAGTACGTACTTTTAAATTTTTAAAGAATTTCTAACTAAGGTTCATATCGTAATCTCCCTGTTAGCCGGAATTGATTTTTTGAGGTGAAAAAATAATGGGAAAACTCCATTTCAGGTTTGGGAACAAGTTTCCCAGGACGAAAAGTAAGTGTATTTTCCGGAAAAATTCCAAGAAAATCTCTGCATCTGGAAATGGGAATAAATTTTCCGAGAGATTGCATCATGCTCCGACGCATCCCCCTGTGCTGGGCATATGGGAATCTAGTTTTTTAGGGTAACTCGTGCTTAGTTCATATTCTGTTGCCATTCTACAAGACTAGCTCCTCGCTCTCTGCTTTTTTGCATAAATTTGTGTTGTGCAGTACTGTACATTACTGTACCGTCAAAGAATACAGTGTGAAGACAAAAAGTGATTACAGTTACGTATACTGTACTGTACATTCAGCCGAGTAGACAGTGTATGTCTACTGTATGCTCAAAATGACATCTGCAGTTATATACTGTACAGTGTTAGTACAGTACTGTATACCTGTACATGAATTTGTTCATCTACAATATTGTACGTGTACTGCGGTGTTTCCATAAATAAATATGTACAGCTCTTGTGTCGGTCCATGCAAGATGCACAGTTTCAACTTTTGGGTGTCATTTTACTGGCAAATTTAGACGTTTCAGGCACCCAAGACTATATACTGTGTATAGCCTTGGTGTCGATGGGTAAATCTTCATATGGAGGAGACCTCAAATTTAGTTCTGTCATTATTGTTTCTTAACAATCATTGTAAATACTTTAGCTAATCGAATTAAGAAATTTTACTCTTTCCATTTGTTTTATGTATTTGAGATTGGCCAGTTGTTAAAAAAGTTTCACAGAAAATAATTATTTTCTGAAATACTGTAAACACAAAAGGAGGATTTAATGTAACACTTGGGGGTCTCGTGTGACTTAGGAGGTTAGGCTTGAGTGTCTGGGGTGACTAGTAGGTAAACTCGACTAAAAATAGAGCTAAATTGCACACTAAAAATACTACTATTACTACTACTAATAATAATAATAATAATAAAACAATTATAATATAAATAACAATTATGTAATTAAACTACAATTAAGTGATACCCCAAAAATTAGAAATCGGGAACAGAAGGGTCGAGTTGTGAAAATTGGTGGAAATTGAGGTGGTGAAGAGATAGCCTCCTCTGTCCTCCACCACATAATCTCTCTCCCTCTGTGGCTGGAAATGGGATAGGAAAAACCTCCTCTAACTCTCTCTTTTATTTTTATCCTCTTCACCACTGATCGGCTCGTTAGTCGCTTGGGCGATCGGTTACGTCTCTGTTACGCACTGTTGGCAAGTACTGGGCATGCACCGGCTCCTGAATATACCTGAACCCGCTCAGTGTTGGTCAAGTCTTGTCTTGAAAGAGCTCACACTCAGTGCCATCACAACTCTTTCTGGTAGATTGTTCCAAGAGTTCACAACTCTCACTCCGAAAAAGTGTGCCATCACAGTTTTATGGACTTGCGGCTTCTTCAATCTTGAGCTGTGATCTCTTGTGGGGCGAGCATCTGCCAGCTCCAAGTAAGGACACTAGACTGAGGAGCGCCCCTTGAGATGCTTATACATCTCAATTAGGTCACCCCTTGCCCGTCTGTAGTATAAGCTAGGCAAGTTCAGGCACCCCAATCTCTCAGGGTAGCTGAGGTG
Organism: Homarus gammarus; assembly: GCA_958450375.1. Classification (NCBI taxonomy): domain Eukaryota; kingdom Metazoa; phylum Arthropoda; class Malacostraca; order Decapoda; family Nephropidae; genus Homarus; species Homarus gammarus. Next base: position 34,188 of record CAUDMG010002356.1, on the reverse strand, counting down.
CCAAAGTGCAGGCACCAGTCTGGTGGCCCTCCTTTGAACATTTTCAACCAACTGACAGTCCCTAGCATATCTCCGGGACCAGGTGGGGTGACAGTACTCCAGATTGGGAAGCACTTCACTCTTGAAGATCGTAACGAGGGATGGACCATCTAGATATCTGAATGACCTTCTTATAAGACCCAATAATTTGTTTGCCTGATTTACCTTCTTCTCACAATGGCCCAAGAACTACAGCTCATTGTCAACATACACACCCAGGTCCTTCTCACATTCAGTCTCAAATAGTGCAGTTTCTTCATCCCGTAGGGACATATGATACGTCTCCTTACCGTTGGTACGCCTCAGGCGCATCCTCTTACACTTGGTGACAGTGAATCTCAGCAGCCATTTCTTCGACCATTCTTGGAGCCCACAGAGGTCCTTCTGCAGCTCTTCACAGTCCGCTTGGTTCTTGATTTCCCGAAATAACTTGGCATCATCGGCAAACATTTGTATGGAGGAGTGTACAACGTCAGGCATGTCATTTATGAAACAAACAAATAACAGCGGGTCCAATACACTGCCCTTGTGACAGGTACGGTTGATGATTTCATGCCATTAATCACCACACACTGCTTGCAGTCATGTAGAAAGACTTCTATCCACACAAGACATTTCCCCGAATTCCGTACCCTTCCAGTTTGATTTTCAGCCTTTCGTGGGATACACTGTCGAAAGCCTCCCTCTTCTCATCTTTTCTTCCTGGCTGCTTCCTGTACAGAAGACACAAGAAAAAGATTCTCCTACTCAATGTGCATGATAACTGTGACCACAACTGTGAGAGAATGTTTAACAGACTATAAAGTCAAAGTGCAGTGGCAACATCCTCTTGTTTTGTTTATACTGTACACGTACAGTAGGGTATGCTATAACGAACGGATCCTACTACGAGTATTCCTATAACGAACGGTTTTACCTATAAAATTGAGAATGCTATAACGAACGAAACTCCTACAACGAACATTATTTAATTTTTTTTTTTTTATTACAAGTATTAATGATATTGGTTATTTCAGGGGTTTAGATGCATATTTATGCACTTTTTTTACAATTTTTACAATTTTATATTATATTTTTCAGTGTTAAGTGGTTGTATTTGGGGGCCTGGAACAGATTAATCCTATAACGAACAAGGTTCTAGAACCAATTAGATTCGTTATAGCATACCCCACTGTACTTCAAAATAAACAATGCCATGCACACTTAAGTTTACACAAACAGGATGAATATCTAAAGACAGACATCTAGTTAGTTAAACAGTTGATGACTGATTCTTATTATGTCTATAAACAGGTAAACCAACTTTGTAACCCAAAGTTCCTAATGTCATTGCAAAGAATTAAGAAAGTAGAAAATGTAAAGATGATTATTGGCTAACACAACTTGAAAAATTTTGCCTGTTACAGGAAATAGGAAGGTCATCAGTCTTTAAAATCAATTTCTCCATAACATAACATAATATATCATATAGTAGTGAGTTTCTACACTATCTTATGCTAAGAATTAAAAAAAAAAATTGGGTTAAGTTGTGTTTAGGGTTTGGCTGGTAGTATGGTTAACAGTGCTGCACATACAAACAGGTCAAGAACAGAAATATTCTCTTAATTGGTCAGTCAGTCAAGAAATTAATTCATAGAGCTCACAAATTCAACTGAAAGTTCAGTTCTTTTTTTTTTACAAGAACTCTGCTATCACTCATCTGCAATGCAACACAAGAAAATGATACTGCACTGTACAACAGCATGTCAGCTACTGAATATTCCATAGTTAATGCTGCTGTTTATCATAATAAATCTGCAATCAAATATCTTCTCTACAAAACCGAGAATACCTTGTGTCACAAAGTAATTTATTCACCTGTGTGCTACAGCTTTGCTCGATGGATGGTACACTGTGACAGATTGCACAAGTGGTTGTGTAGACAGCAAGAAGAGAACTAGCCTGGCTATGTTGCAGTGTGAAGTCTTTCAGCTGGTCCCTTGCTATGATATTCATTACTGTAGCCTAAAGTTTTTCCTCATCAACATATCTCTCAACCATACCTGGAATAAAATAAATCTACATGAATAGTTACATAGATTGTAAAACTAACCATGTGTAATTTTAAGATGTACTGTATCTTGAAATTTACATCATTAACAACAGGTGGCAGTCTAATCAGTTTTACTGTGAGGTAGATGATATGTTCTCTACACCTAAATTTCCTTCTCTTTTTTCTCTGGCAGGACAATAGGACACAAAGATGCTCTACAGTTGGCCAAGCAGGTTGTGTCTGAAGACTACAGTGTTGTTGGTTTGGTGAAACACATGGAGCTCACTCTTCAATTAATGGAAACTCTTGTCCCACGTTATTTGACTGGGGCATTGAAAATATATGAAAATATAAGTAAGTACCATGGTAATACTGAAGAGTATTGTTATATTACAGTACTGCAACGGAGCGCCTTAGCTGGAGTCTACCAAAATGTTAGTTTTTTCTGCTATGTTCTTAAGATGTCTGCGTATTTGTGACTGAATTTATTGATGATGAATTGAAACACATTCGTTCCATTGCACAAAAACTTGGGTACCCTTCTGTGTTTGTTGATCGTTGTTTTAAAAGGGCTAAGAAATCCTTTCATTCCTCTCAAACCAGACAAGTTCCTACACTTAAGAATATTTTGACTCTGCCCTATCGCAATGAATTTGTCCCGTTAGTTCGGTCCCCCAAGCTACTAAATATTAATGTTGTTTTCAAGTATGACTCAACCATTACCAATATGTTAATAAGAAATAGCCCAAGTTTGAATTTAATTGGAAGTGTTTATTGTATTCCATGTAGCAAATGTAATTGTAATTATGTAGGACAGACAGGAAAAACACTGCAGCTCAGAATCAAACAACATTAGTACAATATCAGAACAGCATCTGAAAGCAGTGCCCTGTTCGTTCATGTTAGGAATAATAATCATCCCATTGCTTGGGAAAAAAGCTTGGAAGTGTTGAAATCATCTTGTGTCACAGAAAGACTTCTGGTTGAAACTATTTTGATTAAGGAATTAAAATCAATAAACCTTAGTGATGGTCAGTTCAAAACTGATATGTTACATAAATTTATTTGTCAATGGCCCAAGGTTAAAAATGCATTGAAAACCTTGGATCTAGTTGTAGGATAGTTATTTAGTGGGTCCCTTATTTGTGACCTGACCAGTCACGTCGCCTCCTTCTCTTAAGCTCCTCCACATGTGTGTTGGTGTTGTTGTGGGGATTAGTGGATGACATCATCATGACCTGACCTCATGTTTAATAAGGTCACCCTGTATATTTAAGTCTCTCTCTGTCCATGTAATCCAGTTGCCTCTGAAGATGTCTTGGAATAAAGACGAAAGCTAAGGTGTTCCGTTGTTTCCATTTTCCCATGTGATTTTATCAAGATATATATATATATATAAACAGTATACAGTTGTACCCCGCTTAACGCGGTTTCGCATATACGCGGTACCTCGCCAGAATCGAACTTTCACTTAACGCGGTTCATCTACTCATATACGCGGGAAGCGGCGCGGGCACGATGCGCACAAGGTCGCCCAGTCATCAAAACATTACAGAGTTCTTCACCCGCCACCGCCGACCCAAGTCAGTGATATTGATAATTATAGTGAGGATATGGACTTTGAGGGGTTTGACAAAGAGGTCCTGCAAGCCTCTGTGGTGGATAGTGATACAATTGATACAAGTGATACAGGTGAGGGCCAATAATCTGCCCTCTGCCTGGGAACCAACCCCCCCCATCCCCGTGTGCCCAGCCATCTTTTCTACTCATGTAAGTGTTAAAAAACCCTAATATTGTTGATATTTCTCTTGATTATTAATTGTGTGTGCATACCATCATAAAGTACCCTGTGGGTTCAATTGACCGCGTTAAGCGGGATACAACTGTCGACCGCCATGTTCCTTCTTCCCTGACGAATTATGTCATGAGCAGCACCTTATTCTGACAATACTTCACCATTGGAGCACCTGCAGACTTTGTGATGCTCATGTGTTCTTTAATCTTGGCGGCATCCTTCTTGATCGTCCGGATCGTAGATTCGTTCATGCCATACTGGCGCGCCAAATCAACTTGTCTCGTTTCTTTCTCTAAATCTTGCACGATCCTGTACTTAACTTCGTAACTTAGGGCACGTCGTATCTTCTTGGGCTTGGGGCGGCTTGGTCCAGGTAAATCAAGGTTTTTCTGGGGTGGTGGGGGTTCAGCGGATGCCATTGTTGAACAGATTAGCAGGTACAAGAGAGAACAGTATACGCGGTGACTGAGAACAATGAGACTGACACGGCTAGGTCAGTAGCATCCCTCCCGTGCCAGACCACGTCATATAACATTAGATCAATCACAGTCCGATATGTTATATGACGTCAGTGATAATGCAACAGTGACATACTGCGCATCCATATCCGCGTATGGTCGAGAATGGACCGCGTGAATAAAGAATGGTGCGGCGTGTCTGGACTTCCAGCTGCTCTCCGCATAAATGACCAAATTTACCGCGTAAATGACCAAATGCGTAAATGCAGACTATACTGTACATATAGCGAAACTGAATTGCAGTAACACTAAACGAGTGATAACTGTACCACATATAACAAAGAAGGATTATAGGGTCTATATATTGTATCGTTATACCGTACAGTATATAGAGGTTACCCCAATACAATAAGGACACCTTAAGTTAATGAGCCATATTATCCAAGAAGAATGGAGAGCTCACCAACTGCACTGGTTAAGCATTTCCCTGGAACACGATCCTTAAATTAATTAACATCCAGGTTCCTAATTACTGCTGGTAAACATAGGAAAATGGAGTACAGTAAAGAAACGTGCCCATAGTTTCACTCTGTTTGGGAAGTGAGATCACCCACTTGCAAGGCAAGCATGTTCACCATTATATCACAGGACAATATTGTATAGGTCTATTACTACTAAAAATGAAGTAAGGAAAGATGGTGTGTTGATGTCAGTAAGAGTTGTAGGGAACAAGGCAATAATACAGTTTTGAAGATTGTGTTTTTTTTCACAAAATCAATAATTTTTTTTATAGGTACTGTAAAGTAATTGATTCCTTCACATTTGTTCTCATCTGTCAAATAACTTTTCTTGATACACAATGTAAGTGGAGATGTAATTTCTCCTTGTTGAACTGTAATAAAGTTTAAAAAAAAAATCATCAGTATGTGCACTCACATATGCTTTATATTTCAGGACAAAGGGAGCACATGATTGTTAACAAAAATCAAAAGAAGCCTGAAGTTCCCACAGTTATTCAGAAAGAACTATCACGGAGAATGGTTTATGATTTAGATTTCTACAATTTCTTAGAGCAGCGGCTCTTTGAACAGAAGGAAACCTTCCTCTCTAAACAAAGCATACAGTAGTGTAACTACCTCGTCATCTTTAGTCAAAACCATGAGTAAAATAGTCAACAGGTTATCACGTATAAGAAAAAAATTGAAAACCAATATACAATATGTGTGTGATCCTTAAGCACTTAAATTATTCATATTAAACTCATAGTACAGTACTGTACAGTAATGTAAAATTTATTTATTTTATTAAATTCAGGGTTTATGAGAAGTGCAAATTTCTGTGAATATGTAATGATAACTATAAATGATGATGGCTGACCACCACCTCTATGACTTGTAACATTAAGTGTATGTTATACAGTACTGTACTTATAAACAAGCAGAATTTATAGCTATTACCCTCTGTTCTACATATCCACATTAACTACAGGAATACGTACCTTGTTATATGTTACCTTATAAATTTCTTGACATGAACAAGACAACGTTGGTACTGAACCACCAAATCCCTCCACTATAGCCACAACAGACTTATGTAAGTCACAGAAGTACATTTCAGTAAAATGCAATTGATATTTTTTCATAAATTACTATTTTCGATTAAAACCCCTCAGACATTACATATTACTGTACTAACTAAAAGTCTTTTTGCTTTATTACTGACAGTGTACAACAGCACTGGGCGTAACACACACAAGTAGTCCCATTCCATACCAAAGGAACAAAATTTTTTTTACTTACTTTTATCCTCTTAACCACTGATTCGCTCGTTGGCCGCTTGGGCAACCGATCACGTCTCTGTTACGCACTGTTGGCAAATTATGGGCATGCACCGGCTCTTAAATGTATCTGAACCTGCTCCAATGTTGGTCAAGTTTGGTCTTGAAATAGCTCTCACTCGTGCCATCACAACACTGGCAGATTGTTCCAAGAGTTCGCAACTCTCGCTCAAAAAAAGTACCGTAACCCCTGTTTTTTTGGCTTGCGATTTCTTCAACCTTGAGCTGTGATCCCTTGTAGGGTGAGCGTCTGCCAGCTTCAGGTAAGGACACTCAACTGAGTAGTGCCCTTTTAAGATGTTTTTACTCCTCAATTAGGTCTCCCCTTGCCGGTCTGTAGTATAAGCTAAGCAATTGCAGACGCTCTAATCTATCGGGGTAGCAGAGGTGCTGAAGATCAGGCATCAGTCTGGTGCTCCTTTGGACATTTTCAATCAAATGACAATCCCTAGCATATCTCGGGGACTAGACGGGGAAGCACCTCGCTCTTGAAGATCGTTACGAGGGACCGACCGCGTAGATATCTGAACGACCTTCTTACAAGCCCTAATAATTTAGTTGCCTAATTCCTGATTCACCTTCTCGCAATGGCCGGAGAACTTCAGCTCATTGTCAACGTGCACAACTAGGTTCTTTTCACATTCAGTCTCAATTAGTGCAGTTTCTTCGTCCTGGTGGGACATATGATATGCCTTCTTACCATTGGTACGTCCCAGGAGCATCCTCTTACACTTTGACATTGAATCTTAGCAGCCATTTGTTCGACCATTCTTGAAACTCACAGATCCTTCTGCAGCTCTTCACTGTCTGCTTGGTTCTTAATTTCCCGAAATAACTTGGCGTCATCCACAAACAATTGTATGGTGGAAGGTACAACGGCAGGCATGTCATTTATGAAGCAAACAAACAACAGCGGGCCCAATATACTGCCCTGTGGTACCCGGCTTGTGACGTGTACACATGCTGATTTCGTGCCAATCACCACACACTGCTTGCGGTCATGGAGAAACTCTCCGATCCACACTAAGACATCTCTTCGAATTCCATACCCTTCCAGTTTAATTTTCAGCCTTTCATGGGGTACGCTGTCAAAAGCCTCGGTAAAATCTAGGGATATTATGTCGATAATCCTCCCTGTTCCATAATTTGGGTTCAAACATCCAGTGCCTTGAATTCATGTAATTGTGTTAAGCAGGAACATCCTGGCATAAAACTGTTTTGGCAATCATTTACAAGGCTGTTTTGTGGTAGATGTTCCACCATGGTATCTCTTATAATGTTTTCAAGTACTTTACATACTATGCTGGTCAGGCTCACCAGTCTATAGTTATTCGTGGAGTGATCATCACCCTTCTTGAAGATAGAGGGGGGCCTCTTGATTTTGGAGGGAATTCCTTAACTTGGTTAATTATCCTATCACCGTGCAATTGTTTAAGCTCTTTCATTTTTATTTAGTTTTTCTGTAAAAATAATTCAGTCTTAATTATCTCCTTTCTATTGCTATTTTATTATTTTTGTTTTTCTTTTTTTAAACTTTTTACTATAGAGATTAATGAATGTGGTTTTACTGGGAGTCAAACAGGTGTAACAACCATTAGCTGCTTTACAGAGTCGGGCGGTAGTGTCTGTGTGACCGCCCGTAGAAGACTGACAGGTTATTCAATATATTGTACATATTTACATGCAGGAAAATATTAGAATTTGTTATACTAGATTTATCAAAACTTCAAAAGCCAGATCACAATTGACTTTCCTTTGAAAGATTATGAATAAAATATAATTCTCAGAGAGATGGAAGTTTCTCTAAAATTTTCACTTTTTTCACACAAATACACATATGAATCTGCAGGTAATGTTCACTCATAAGATCATAAAATTTTCAAAAGTGTTTAAGCTTCGCAATAAAATGGACGTATTCAACAAGTGTCCGGGTGAGTTCCTTTTATGCATCCTAAATATAATATGGAATTAATTGACCTCTTTAACATTTGGACGGCTTTTAACCTTTGAAGCAAACTACAGACTGAGACGCTTTATTTAACACATCATCATGACAAGTATCGTCACCAGAAAAGGAACAAAAAACTAACTACTTTAATTTCACACAGAATCTAAATAAGTTTCACTCTCCTTAAGTAAACCATGCAGTATTTAAGTTCCCCAGGTCGTATATAAGTACCACCAACATATAGGCTTTACTAACGTACAGTATTGTTAGTGAATATAGTTACAATACTTCATAGTTTGTAGTTCTGTAATATATCTATAATTTACTTTAGTTATCCCAAGATATGTAATTTTTTTTTTAGTGCCCGAAGAACTAAGTAACATTTTCTTTCTGGTTAAAATTGTGAATTTCTTATGTTTTTCAGTTATTTGGTATCAAAAACTCATTTAATTTTCACACTCTTATTAGATTTTAATATAGTTTTATTTGGTTGGTAATAGATGATTATTCAGAGGGCGATTTATATTTTAAACGTAATGAGGCGACGAGCGCCATCTATGACTTAACAGCGCCACTAAACTCTCATCACTGGGGTTCAATGAAAAGTTTCTCATCTGGTGATACTGGAAGTCAGTCGCCAGCAGGAGCAACACTTTGACAGAGAACCAAGATGGAGGAATGAGCGGGTTTAAGAAGACCTGAGTCCTGGAAATAACCGCCTGAAGCATTGGTGAGAACTTTATTAGAACCTGTAGTATTATATCATATATGTAACATTAATAATACAGAGTAGTTGTTAGTAAATTATAATGGTGAAAAAGTGTATTTAATGGTTAAGTCCACATTGTGTTGACTTACTGTATTGGTAAATTTTCATACTTTTGTTCTTGTTGCCACTGTACGAAATCAAAGTTAAAACAATGATTGGTATTATTGCAGTTTCGGCCATTACATGGATGACTGTTTTAACCATCTCCAACCTTTAGATCTCCTTGTTTGGAGTATTTCTGAAAATCATTTCAACCAGGGAGCAAAGAATAATGTCAGAAATGAATTTTATAGTTTTCCATACTTTTGGGTGGGACAACTCTAAAACGGTTACTTTCCCACGGAAGTAAAGGTCAAATTCGATTAAGCAACACCAAAATACACAGGATTAACTAATTTCTAAATTACTAGGGCATATTGGCTCAAACTGCAATTTTAATCTGTTTTTGCAATTTTTTTGATGTGTTATGAACAAATTTGATTTAATTTCAGGCACAAATCAATAGTTTCTGAGATACCCCCCACCCCCCCATCTCAGAATCTAGAGATTATCGCTTATCTCTTAAAATACTCAAAAAATATATATTTCCGACGAAAATATCAGAAGATAATTTTTTTTAAATTGTCTGAACTGTGTGATAGGTACATTAAAAGGTAATTTTTCATTAACCATCCATCACCTTTTTACGAATTTGAAAAATGAAAGAATATACTTTAATTTAGGAGGGCACTGCAAAAATATATGCGATAGTCGCCATTTATTTGTTGTAATAATCACGAACTTTCTAAGTCCCAATTTGATGTTTTGGTGACACAACGGTTAGGGTAGGACATGGCCTGTTAGGTTAGATCAGGGGCGACATACTCAAAACACCTCATCAATTATGTACAGTAGCAGAGATACAGTACCTTAATTTACAGCCTCCTTACAGTCCCGTAAATTTCTCATACTCAAAATTTAATTACAGTCCCGTCAGCAGTCCGTAACTCTAGTATTTACCCTGTAAATTCAGTTCTCTTGTCCGAAGGTAGATGGCAGTGCAGGAGCCAGTTGGCCAATCATCACTCAATTACAAAATCATCAACCAATCACAAGAGAAGGAGAAATCAGCCGAGATCAACACACGTGTAGTTGCTAAACGTACTTCAAGCGTCATTGGTGAAGATGGAATTATGTTTTTGCAGCCGCGCACTACAATTTGTCTTACACTCCCACTTATATATACTCTATTCTATCTTCATTAATTTAATTTCCAATATCTATACAACACTACATATTCATATACAAGCTCCACCCAAATATCTCAAATACTAATCTTGCTGTGACTCCATATGTACAATTAAACTTTGCGTTCAAAGCCAATATATCAATAGTCTACACTCGGCCCCGCCCCACTAATCCAATTGCGCGATTTAAGCCGCTTTTACCTTTCAAAATAGTTATATTTTCACAAAATTTTTCTATAACTATTTTATGCTAAATATACACACTGTATAATACAATACACTTTACATTGCCCTTCCATTATCTCTCTTGTACACAAGTTCGGTCGAGTGCAGTGAGGTGAGTCTCTCTCTCTCTCCAGAGATCGCCTCCCTAAACCCAACAGTGTTAAACATCTACTTGTATGCTGTAATTAATTATCTCGTGATAAAGTGTTCGACTTGTTATACTATATCAGGGGACTTTGTTATACTAGATCAGGGGACTTTGCTATACTAGATCAGGGGACTTTATTATACTATATCAGGGGACAATTTACCAGTTTAAATAACTTAAGTTTACATAAGATCGGGGGGACTACTATTGGTCTTGCTAGATGATCCTTAATTCGGCTTCAAGACGCCACCCGACCATCTAGCACAATACATTTACTTGGTAGTGTAGTGGATTTCTCCCCTACAAACTCTGTTTGTCGCTGAGTAGCCGACCCCACCAATTCCCCAGTGTACGCCTCGTGGTCGAGGTCAACCAGTGCCGCCATACATCACGGAGCGGGGGTCAACTACTAAGCCACGCCTACCCCTGCAATTTAAGACCTGACCTCGTGGTGACCTGTCCTCGCCAATATGTAATGTTTGCTGATGATATTACTCAAATCGTATCATGCCCAGGAAAATCAACCCAATTTATGGCACTCTACACGGTAAGAGCGATAAAAAACATAAATGATTTTGAGAAAAAATGGAAAATCAGGTCAAATAAGAACAAGTTCAAGATAATACCAATAGCCAAGATCAAAACAAGTCCAGTTATGGTCGACCAGGAACTATACCCATACGACACTGAAGGCAGGATGCTTGGACTAAAAGAGGATATATAACATACTTAAAAGATAAAGAACGACAGGCAAGAATAAGATTATCAAAAATAAAACGCTTTAAGAACCTTAGCATTAATAACAAGAGAAAGATATATATTGCCCTTGTCAAATCAATTATGGACTACCCACCCATCCCATTGAACACCCTTAGCAAAACGAGCATTAAAAGGTTACAAACAGTACAAAATATAGCCCTTAGATTTATACACCCCGACTTACGACCGCCTCAGATATAGGTAAAAAAAAAAAAAAATTTTTTTTTAAATGACACACGCATTTTCTATACCGAAACGTTTCCAGTTAATGTAGTCTCCATGTATAATTAGAAAATTATGGGGGCCCCATGTGCATTCAGCTGACTACATTAAAGGTTAAGTGCTCAGTCACACTGTACCCATTCCTTATTATTTATTACTTTCACTGTACTGTATCCATTCATCATTATTCATTACTTTTACTGTACTGTATTTCATTGTAGATTTTTTATTAAAAAAAAAAAAAAAAAAAAAAAAAATTTATTTATTTTATTTTTTTTTTAATCCATGTCGGACTTACGACCTGGATTTGGGTCCCTAACCCCGTCGTAAGTCGGGGTCTAGGTGTATAACATAAAATATACAGACCACATCAGTAATGAACAGCTACATAAGAGAGCAAATCTCTTGGCAATCAATGTAGATATACACAACAAAGCTGTAAATATTTGGAAAAAAGTGACTGAACTTAACACAGAAACATATCAAAACTGGATAAATAATATAGACAACGAAGAATTCCAAGAATACAGTTGGTTTAAATCAGTCAGGAAGAAAGTAAATTGAACCATCTGCTGCCCCAATATACATATAAAACCTTAATAGAGAGAATAAAAGATGAGAGTGACCTACCAGCTCCATTAAGAACCTGGCAGGCCTCTCCATACAGTGTACCTTTAGACTAACATAACTAATATTTAATAATTAACATTTAACATTGAACTAACATCTTGGTTAAAAAAAAAAAAAAAAGTGATTACCCTCCCAGCTACACAAGGACCTGGGCGGGCTCACTAACTCCGAGAGAGGAATAAAAAAAATAATAATAATGTGATTACCCTCCCAGCTACATTAGCCAGGAAGAAGTAATTGAACCACTTCCTGCCCCAATATACACATAAAACCTTAATAGAGGAATAAAGATGAGTGACCTACCAGCTCCACTAAGAACCTGGCAGGCCTCTCCATACAGTGTACCTTTAGACTAACACAACTAACACCTCCAAAAAAATGTGACTACCCTTCCAGTTACACAAGGACTTGGGCGAGCTCACTAACTCTAACAATAATAAAAATAATAATAATAAGCAGCATTATATAAATAAACCAATATTAATACAAAGGTCTGACGACCCAAGGGAGCAGAACAAAGATAAAACACCAATAAGAAAGATGAAGCGATCTGGTTGAGCCCAGATTCTTTCTACTCCTGCTGTATTTAAGTTTCACCACTTTTTCCTCAACCCCTAATAATCTTCTTTCACCTTAACTAAAGACTTCGTACTCGTACAACCAAATACACATATGAAGACAACACAGTAGAAGAGGGACTCATAGAAACACTAATACGTGGAGGAAAAATAAGCAGCAAATACAACAAAATCGAGAACGTAGACTTATCAAAATTCAAGAAAATAAGAACAGGACCGAAGGAGGAGAGACAGAGACTCTCCCCCGGAGAGACCCGAACAACATGCATCAAGTTCGTGTGACCCACGATTACGCAAAACAGAACACAGAAAATAATACAACACAACGTTCTGGCCTGGACACATACAAGAAAAACAGAACTGACAAACGCATACAACAGCATAGACCCAAACATAATTCTCATAAACTCACACCGACGGAAAAACAGGGACAAAATAAAACTCTTCAACTATTACACACATCAACTGAACATACACTCATAGACAATTTCCAAACCTACTTCTTAGCAGTCGAAATCAACACAACTAAAGGCCCAATAACAATCGGAACAACATATTTACCTTGCCGACGACAAACATTCCCGACCGGCGACTCACTAAAACTAACGAGACGTAACACACCAGCATACAGTGGGGTACGCTATAACGAACGGATCCTACTACGAATATTCCCATAACGAACGGTTTTACCTATAAAATTGAGAATGCTATAACGAACGAAACTCCTACAACGAACATTATTTAAAATTTTTATTTTTTTTTTTTAATAATTTATTGTAAGCATTAATGATATTCTTTATTTCAGGGGTTTAGATGCATATTTATGCACTTTTTTACAATTTTATTATATTCTTCAGTGTGAAGCGGTTGTATTTGGGGGCCCGGAACGGATTAATCCTATAACGAACAAGGTTCTAGAACCAATTAGATTCGTCACAGCATGCCCCACCGTATTTTGTAGGAAACTTAAACGCGACACGCACCATACTCGGACACAGAACCAGAAACCCAAGGGGGAAGATTATACACGACCTATTAGAAAACGGCAACATCACACACCCGGGCCCAGATTTCGAAACCCACATAGCTGCAGGAAGCACCGGGAAGCCGGATATGGTTCTGACTAATAGACACCACCATTTGAATTCACACATGAAACCTGGACCAACCACCACTAGCGATCACCTGCCCATAATTATCACTCTATCAACATCACAAATACAAATCCCCTCCATCCCTAGATTCTCTTTCAACAGAGCAAACTGGGAGGGTTTTAAGGCAGAACTCAACACAAACGAACAAATACATCAACATAAAAACACAGCAGACATTGACATAGCCCTGGAAACATGGTACTCTGAAGTCACCACAGCCATGGAAAATAACACCCCCAAAACAACTCACCGCACACTACCCCACGCACAATTAACACACGAACAGAAGATAATCCAGACAAGACTGAATAATATACTAGAACATACAAATACACACGGCTGGAACCAAGAAACAATAACTCTCTTCAGAAACCTAAAGGAAGAGCCGAAAGAAATATGTAAACAATCACACAACGACAAATGGAACCAGATAATCACAAACACAGAGGCCGATTATCACAACCCAAAATTTTTCTGGAGTAAAGTAAAAAAACTAATGGGCACTAACTCCATAGATAACAGCCATCTTATAGATGACAACTGGGTAAAAGCTACAGAATCTGTAGAAAAAGAACTGATCTTCAGAAATTTCTGGAGTAACATACCGTATATAAAATGACAGAAGAAGAAAGAGAAACTATTGTAGAGTAACAGAACAGATGGTAACAACACATCTTACACTAAACACACAGAAATGGCAACCACAATAGACCTCAACATACTAATCAGTGCAGACACATTAACCTTGCCAATCACCACAAAGACATAAGAAACATAATAACCAGTTTTAAAAATAAAGCACCTGGACTAAGTCAGACAAACAAAACAGTCCTTCAAAACATACCCACAGATCTTTAACGCTTCACTAGCAACAGGACACTTCCCCAGACCTATAACCTTATTAGAAACACCAGGGAAAATACTAGAAAAAATAGTCAACAGCAGACTCAGAAACTATCTAGAACAGGAAAACAAATATAACCCCAGACAACACAGATTTCGAAAGAACCGAGGCACAAACACGGCTATTGCATTAATTTGAGAATCAATAGCTAACGCCGTCAGCAATAAAAACCAGTGCAATATTGTTCTCGGAGATGTATCAAAAGCTTTTGATAAAATGTGGCTCTAATTCCACAGTGAATTTGGTCGAGGGGGCTAAGTTGTGGCAGGAAAGCTTTTAGGTCCTCATTACATGGCCAGAGACATAATACATCATCAACATATCTAAACCAGACTGCTGAAGGTGGTAAAATATTACTTAAGAGTTTCTTTTCAACTGCCACAACTTAACAACTTAGCCCCCTCGCTCAAATTCACTGTGGAATTAGAGCATGACTGTAAATTGCCTTTCCTAGACTGTCTGATCCACAGAATAGGTAACACCTTTAAGTTCAGTATTTATAGGAAACCTACTCATGTGTGTTCATACATTCATTATTATTCTGCCCACCATAATAGTCAAACAGTCAGTATTTTCATCATCGTTTTTACGCGCTCCGAGAATTTGCAGCCCGGAATTTATTGACGAGGAATATAAATATATCTATAATATTGGCTTGAACCTTCAGTACCCTAGATCTTTCATAGACAAATGCCTTAACATTACTAAGAAATCTTTCTATAGAACCAATCGCAAGCCCACCCATGACCATAAGAATCTCTTAGTATTACCATTTCACAAAAATTTTTCTCAAATTCCTTTACAACTAAAAACCTGGAACGTCAATGTGGCATTTAAAAACTCATGCATTGTTAAACAAATGTTAATATAATATATATATATATATATATATATATATATATATATATATAATATATATATATATATATATAATATATATATATATATATATATATATATATACAGTTGGCCCTTAACATATGCTGGTTTAGCATACGCGGATTTGCAAATACGCGGATTGCCCCGCCGGAGGAATATTCTGTACATTGAAGTAATTGAAGTACATTCAAATCGCGCGCCATTCAACTCGCACGCGGCACCGAACACGGGACACCGCCCGCTCCCGCAACCTCACACACACACACACGCATAGCTCTCCCTCACTCAGTCAGTCTCGCTGTAACCACGCTTGTGTTGACATCAGCATTGTAGTTGCAAAAATATTACATTTCTGTGAATGTATTATATCAAGCACGGTATGAATAGAATATCACTAATATAAGAATATTTTAATCGAAAACTATTAAAAAAACGAGTAACATATCTTGAACATCGGAAGGTTAGGTAAAGTCTTTTGTTTTCGTGTAGTTTATCCTAATTTACATTGAAATGCATTACGTTTCAGCAAAACTACTATTTATTTCTGAGAATATATTCATTCAGGCGCAGTTTAGGTAAAATATACATGTGCCGTAACATTTTTTTAATTGAAAACGATTTGAAAAACACGTACCCTCTAGCCCCGTTCAAGGAGAAGACTGGGAGGAGCTGTTTGGTGCTTAAGATGATGACAAGGAAAATGATTTTGATGGATTTTAATGAAAATATTCAGAAATATGGTATCGTAGTATTTATTCAGGTGAATTAGGATAGAATATTATTGTAATATAACAGTAGTGACGACGTGTAGGAGTCGGAGGCACAGAGCGGGGACGAGCGGCGACTGGCGGCAGCAGGGACGAGTGGAGATGCCAGCCAGTACATTACGGGTGTACAGTATTAATTGATCTTATAGCTCTTTTTGCATTTTAATATTAAATACCGTACATTACGTTTCAACAAAACTACTATTTATTTCTGAGAATACGGAAATGTAATATTTTTGCCGAAATGACGTACGTATTACAGTGGAAAGTGGGATAAAATTGTGACGAAAGCAATGACTTTCGCTTCCTTTCGTTCAAAAGATGTTACCGTAATCACTTTTCGAATGGTTTTCAGTTGTGGGATTAAATGATAGGATAGGATATTATTGTAATACAGTACAGTACAACAGTTTTTTAACTCAAAACCATTCGAAAAGCAATTACGGTAAAATCTTTGGAACAACGAAAGAAAGCAAAAGTCATTGTTTTTGTCGTGATTTTATCCCATTTTCCACTGTAATATGTATGTCATTTCAGCCAAAATATTACATTTCCATATTTATTTCTGAGAATATATTCATTCAGTCAAAATTAAGGTAAAATATATTTGTGGTGTACTTGTTTCAAATTTAATTAACAAAGATTGATGTTTCAAATGTAATGAACAAAAATTGATGTACAGTATCTATAAATAAACTTTAAAAAATGAATACTTTGTTTTACATCGTCCTGTGTATACCATACCATGCATTTGGCTACTTTGGGCTTGCTATGATGAAGCAAGAGATCTGCCCTGGCAACTGTACCGACACTCACAGCCGGTGGTGTGTCGTTTCCATCGTTTACTGGTAGTTACTGGTAAATATTTTTCAACCTAACGAAACTATTACCCGTTTAGAGGTCGACTTCCAATTTTTTGCCAAATAATTTGGTCTTAAAAACTCGAACTACACACAGGTATATATGGTAAATAAGGACATGGGGGGCCAGGGGTTTTTCAGGGGGGAGGGGGGGGGGGGGGGCAAAAGTACACGGATTTTTAACATTCACGGGTATCTCTCTTACCTAACACCCGTGTATGTTAAGGGCCGACTGTGTATATATGTATATATATATATATATATATATATATATATATATATATATATATATATATATATATATATATATATATATATATACAGGTAGTCGTCGACTTACGACCTAGATTGGTTACGACCGCCCGGTCGTAAGTTGATCTGGTCGTAAGTCGGCATATGTTAAAATTACCTTACGTATATTATAATGTGTAATGATAATATAATCATCTTTAAGTCATATTTTATCAACATTTTCTTTGTTCATTATTGTTACGGTCGTCAGGTTTAAGTAAATCACTGCATACTACAGTACAATTGGTTTATTATTTACACAACATACAAAAAAAAAAAATACAGTTGGTAGACATCTTGGGGGGGTGGTGGTTCAAGAAAAATTTCCAAGACAAAAGAAAGGCACAAGGCAAACAGACACGGAGTGAAGTGTGCTGTACCAGCGAGCGTGTTTGTAATTGAGCGCAGCTCCAGCTCCCGGCAGCGCCAGGAGGCTGGGGCCAAAACTGTCGTACCGCCGGTCGTAAAGTCGAGCAGACGTAAGTCGCATAGGTCGTACGTCGACGACTACCTGTGTATATATATATATATATATATATATATATATATATATATATATATATATATATATATACACACACACGTGTGTAGCAAAGCACAAAGCAGGGAACTCCCAATTCAGGGATGGGACACACTTGTAGTCTTCTCTCAATTATTTACTCTAGAAATCACCAGAGAAGGAAGAGGCTGGGACCTAGATCAGACATAACTAGTTATTATACTTACAAAACAAGCATCACCTTGTCATATTCACTTATGGGTACCACACAGTAGTAGGAATTAAACAATACATAATAAACCCAACACAGGGGGTGGTGTAGACTCACTCCAGGGCGAATGTCTGGAGAGCAACGCTAGAATTAGCCTTATTCTGGCTTACAAACTACCTCCACGAGATCATCACATTCTTCATATAACATTTATTATGCTCAATCTATCAAACACACTCTAACAGAGCCAAGAAATACGTGGGACATACCTGCTACTGGGCCCGGGATGTAAACAACGCCATGGCGTCTCTCCCTCCCCCCGGCTGGGATGCATATTCGTTCTAGCGCGGATTCACAAAACATATTTACGTTTTCCTCCTCGAAGCTTACAAAAATACATATCCATATCAATAATATTCTATATCACAAAATGGTTGTCTCTGGAGTTCCTCATACCACACACACTCCTCCATACAAATGTTTGCCGATGGTGCCAAGTTATTTCGGGAAATTAAGAACCAAGCTGACCGTGAAGAGCTGCAGAAGGACCTCTGTGGGCTCCAGCAATGGTCCAAGGAATGGCAAATGAGATTCAATGTCCCGAAGTGTAAGAGGATGCACCTGGGGCGTACCAACAGTAAGGAGGCGTACCATATGTCCCAACGGGATGAAGAAACTGCGCTAGTTGAGACTGTGTGTGAGAAGGACCTAGGTGTGTATGTTGACAATGAGCTGAAGTTCTCGGGCCATTGTGAGAAGAAGGTAAATCAGGCAAATAAATTATTGGGTCTTATAAGAAGGTCGTTCAGATATCTAGACGGTCCGTCCCTCGTGACGATCTTCAGGAGTGAAGTGCTTCCCCATCTGGAGTACTGTCACCCCATCTGGTCCACGAGATATGCTAGGGACTGTCAGTTGGTTGAAAATGTTCAAAGGAGAGCCACCAGAGTGGTGCCTGCACTTCGGCACCTCAGCTACCCTGAGAGATTGGAGCGCCTGAACTTGCCTAGTTTATACTACAGACGGGCAAGGGGGGACCTAGTTGAGATGTATAAGCATCTCAGGGGGCACTACTCAGTTGAGTGTCCTTACTTGGAGCTGGCGGACGCTCGCCCCACAAGGGGTCACAGCTCAAGATTGAAGAAGCCGCAAGTCCAGAAAACCGTGAGGGCAAACTTTTTCGGAGTGTGAGTTGTAAACTCTTGGAACAATCTACCAGAGAGTGTTGTGACGGCACCGAGTGTGAGCTCTTTCAAGAGAAGACTTGACCAACACTGGAGCGGGTTCAGGTACATTCAGGAGCCGGTGCATGCCCAATATTTGCCAACAGTGCGTGACAGAGACGTGACCGATCGCCCGGGCGGCTAGCGAGCTGATCTTTTGGTGAAGAATATAAATGAAAAGAGACGTGACCGATCGCCCAAGCGGCTAACAAGCCGATCAGTGGCGAAGAGGATAAAAATAAAAAGTAAATACACCTGTAAAGTTGTGATAATTACAGAAAAAATGTGTCCTCAAAAAACAAGTCAAAATAAAACTGCGTATCAACAGTCATTAGTGTTGTGTGTGTGTGTGTGTGATCTCCTTATACGTATTTATTAAGGTGATGATAAATGAAGGTGGAGGAGGTGGTGTGTGGACTGCCTCTCCTCCCTCCACCTATCTTGACTTACGCGTTTTCGTGTTTTATTTATTGATTTTATTTTATTTATTTGTTTTCGTCTTCGTTAAAATCTGCTACAAAGTAATTTAAATCTCGCATAGTAACGGTAATATATGAGTGATAAGATAATTATTGAATTGTTGTTTAAGTACCGTAAAGAGTCGTTCCAGTGCTTGTTTGATAGTTTTGTTTTTTACGGGGATTAGCCCACCCGGGCACAGGTCGCTGACCACATCGGGGCCTGGGGGGCGAAAATGTAATAATAATAATAATAATAATAATAATAATAATAATAATAATCAATCATCATCATCATCATCATCATCATCATAAATAAAATTTATGATAAAACGAAATAAAAAATAAAAAAATAAAATAATAATGATAATATTAACTGTAATAATAATAATAATAATAACAATAATAATTATAACAATAATATTAATAATAAAGCACTATAAATACAAAAATGAAAAAAGAAAGATCAAAAGTGAGAAACGATATATGTATGCTCTTTATTACCTCCAATAAAGCTCACCAAGGTTTTATTTTAGAGTAATAAGATAAATTAGAATATAATTGATAAACGTCATTATTCTAACATCAACAACGATTTATACGATAGAGAATTAAAAATAAATAAATTTTGGCGATATGGCAACATGTACAGTATGGGGCAGCCTGACAGCCACACCATCACTAGCTGGTCGTGTCCTGTACAGTACATGGTCAAGGTGGGCGTGTGCATTATTCCTTCATTTTTGAAAATTGCCTTAAAAACTTGATACTCTTTCGGTGTTATATACTGATATAAGTGGAAGTGTTCGGTGTTGTGAAGTGCTGGAGGGCCCGTAACGTGAAGTGTTGTGTTAATATATGGGAAATATTGGTTAAAAGGTGAAGTGACCTGACGTGACTCGATGAGATTAGAGGATATTTGTCACTGATGCCAAGTGAAGTGTTATGGGCCCATAACTTGATTGGATTAATGGAAATAAATGGTGTTAACGGAGGTAGTGAACCTAATTGAAGGTTAAAGAAAAATTCACGCGTGGAATCCCTTTTTCTAGTGAACATTAAAAGTACGACGAGGTTGTAATGACCACGGTCTTACACGTCAATTAGCGCCAAAATCAAATGATTCATATTACGCTCAATAGCCCACAAAACATGTAACTCGGCTTTCGTTTGAGTCCTCCATCTGAGGAGTCCGTTTTCTCATCACTTCAAGACACCTCAGTCCTCCGTTATCCCATTTTCTCTGACTTACTGAAACCAACCTCTCTATAAAATGAATGCGAGTGTGAGAGAGAACACCTTTGTTTTGAGTCAACTTAGATATGTCTGTTTACAGTTGGAACATTCAAGATCCATTGTGAGTGGGGTAGAATGCTTCAACTGTCCTTATCGTTAGTAGAACGTGTCAAGTAAGTGAGTGTCGAGTTTGCCAGCTAGAGTGGCGTATTTTATGTCGTCCGTGGGGGTATCCATGAGTTTCTGATCGCGCCTGAAGTTATATCATTTTGTCGCCCCGACATCAGAGAATCTGATGTTTATAGTTTAATTAGTGTCAGTTGTCTATTTGAGAAAGTCATTAATCTCCTGAACTATTCTGTCAACTGGTATAATCTCCAAGATCTAGCGCCTCCCCGTGACTAGCTCCTTGTTCGTCTCAGGCCTGAGCTTGCAGAATTAATGTTATCGACGTGTATATTCCACCTTTTCCTGGCAAGCTCAACCTCTGATTAGATTATATGAATACACATAGGAAATTACCCTGATCAAGAACACCGGAGTTCATAACTAAGTATACAGTGATCCAAAATGATAGAGAAGTTTTGTTGTTGGTAAGATCGACCCTTCTGGTATGAATACGGAGGCCCAAGCTGCCCCGCGAGTGCACGTATATACCTCGACACGAGGGAGAATCACGCATTCGTGACTTCCTCAACGTCTCTCCAGGTATGTTAACGTGTGTTCCCGCCGCCTATTAATTCAGTTTAACTTAGTCAATTTTGGTGAATATCAGTGCTCATGTGTTAACATAGTGAATTCTGTGCCAATTAAGTCGAGTAACGTAGAGATTTAGATATTGTCTGAACCGTTGCCAGGCGTATGTTTTGTATAGTTGAAGTTAGACCTTTACGCATTCGTGACTTCCTCAACGTCTCTCCAGTGTGTTGAGCTGAATACTCATCGGCTAACGTCGGGCGGTAACCGGGTTGGACGATGCCGTTAATTCGACAGGACTGAACTGGGAAGTCCGTTTCCTGCAAACCAGGCGCCCACTCCCTGAGCGTGTGTCGGTCTACAACCGACCCCTAACAGCGATCTTCATTTGTTGTAAAGACCAGCGTTACCCTGGGGCACTCCTCACAGTTATATAGGCCTAAGTATTATGGTATCTTGTTTGGGGGATAACGAGCAGAAATATAGAATCCCAGGTTAAGTATTGAACCACTGAATGAGAGTTAAAAGTGCCATGTTGTTCCTTGTGAATTAACAGGAGGTATTGTATGTTGAGATAATTGTGGAGCTGTCCAGTGTGCTATGTATTCATTGGTAGTGACCATGAAATGATAATCTGAGAGTATAATGATATAACCAAGAAGTGAAGAGTTAATTTGCTACTTGGTAAGGTAAGACCTGAGGGTCCAGTGACATCTGGTGTATACCCAGTACTGAATATCATTTGGCAGAGTGACAATACCACAATTGTCGATTGAAGTAATAAGTATTTGGAGGTATTTAATGAGGTAATAAGTTCTTGAAGTGTTTGATGACTTAAGAAATAAATTGCAGTTCTGCTTTGTCTGAGTGAATCTAAGATGCATCTTATCCAATCACTGTGTTAATAAATATTGAATTAGTAATCTACGTCTACGAGTATCACCACTCTATCCTTTCCCACATTGGTTCTCAGAAAATAACTAACTCACGTGCCTAGAAGCTCGCTACCTAACAGTTAACTAAGAGATGTTATATTCTAGAAAATCCTGGGTGGTGGTAGGCTACCGTTGTAAGTATAATAAGTGTGGTAATAACAAAGACTTGGTTTCCCAGGTTAATCCATGGTTTAGAATATAACTAGAACAAAATATAGGGAAGAGATCATAATATATGACAGGAAATGAAAAGAAAGAACATTGACTTGGAAAACATAAGCAGAGAAGCATAAGAGTTACTTATATAAGAATATATAAGAATATAAGGTATACAGAGATAAAGAACATATAAGAATATAAGCAAGAATATATAAAGTGAGTATGTGTTTAAGGAATTGAAGAAGGATAAGTATATAAAACAGGATACTCATTGGAAAGAATGCTACAGAACAAATAAGTATATGAATAAATAGAATACTAACAGAAAAGAATAGCTGGATGGTAAATTATTGAAAAGAGGAAACTCGGCCCGTTACAAGGTACCGTAGTGAATTTTCCAAGTGTCCTTTTTGAAGTGAAGTCAATTAAAACATGTGGGAACTACAAGAGTATTCACCACTTGATTCACCCTCCGCCAGGAATTTAAATTAAGGTATGATTAAAACTTTGGTTTGGTTAGGTATGGTTAGTGTTATGTCATCTATTACAATTGGCACACAGAGCTATTAAAATTGTTATGGGTTAATACGTCTGACTCGCCGCTACCCCTAGCAACAACATCAAATACAATATCATATCAGTACACTTTACATTCAGAAACATTAAGAAAATCTAACATTAAACCTTACCAACAACTCGAGAACGTATACCAACACACACAGTAGGTTTAGGTCTGGTTTTGTTGGGGTTTTTACTCATGTGTATAACGAAAAACCGTCCCTGCCTATTAGGTTTATGGACATGAAGGTTATGAATGGATAATAATCACAATTTTACATTAGACAAAATTATGATTATCTAAGGACGATGAAACGGGCTGTGATTATGGAATTTTTCGTTGAATTACTATCCTGAACTTATATTGAACTTGTGGCAAACATTAAGAGTCTGAGCTTTTATTGACCGCTACACCTATGGTTAACGAGTGAGTTTCTTTATAGAAAGTTGATATATTTAACTGAAGGGATGAAGGTCGCTACGGTGGCTGAGGTGTAACCACGGCTCGTTCAACAGAGCGAGTTTCTTCATCACATTGTATCCAACTAATTATTAGTTTGGTCTTAAAAACCGGTGTGTGTTGTTAAAGTAATGATTATAACTTACTACAGGGGCACTTTGAACTCAGTTTTCGTCGATTATTTTTAGAATGTGACTTGAATGTACCTGTAGTTTAACGGAGTGCTCAGGTGTTTGAGATGAGTAAAAAATGTTCTGGATTTACTGAGGTCACGATATGTAGTCTGTAGGCTGGTCGCTTCGGGGTGGTAAAAGTCTCAGGAAAGTAGCTTTGATATTATCGGAAAACGAATCACGGAGAACAGGTAAATTTTGTTATGTATCACTTAGTGTTTTATTTAATTTTAAAATCAAACTTTAACCATTAATGATTTCTGTCAGGTTGTTGGAGAGACGAGGGCACTGGGGCCACCAAGTACTTGTTGTTTATTCTCAGCCTCAATACCAAGCCCGTTAGATACAAGCAACGTAAACAAGATCCATGGACAGTCCCGGATTATCCATTAGGCACAGTTGTCTTAAGTGTCACTTCCAGGTCAAGGATGTACTTGACGTAAAGAGATAAACAAATGGAATTATTGGATCAAAAGCTCCGCCATGTTTACATCTGAGTCAAATGAAAACTGAAATAATTATTATTTTTTACTTAAATTATTAACAACTATTATCTATCAATCAATTATCTTATTACTTATAATAACAAATAATTTCTAATTAATTAATGACTTAACTTATTTTTATAAACTACATTTATTAGATATTAACTACAACGCTTACTTGATCATAATAACAAAGGGACCAATTATATAAACGTATTTTTCAATTAATTTTCTTATTTTTTAAAGTATTTTTGCAATGTACAGATTAATTATATTTATTTATTTTTGTTATTGATATTTTTGTCGATAAATTGTCTTAATATGTAATTTAACTCAACTGAGGGATTTATATATATATATATATATATATATATATATATATATATATATATATATATATATATATATATATATATATATATATATATATCATGTAGATCCACAAAGAAAGCGTGGATAAGATAAATCTTGATAAAAAAATTGAAAGAGAAATAACTGGATCCCTTCCATTCCTTGATATCCTTATCATGAGAAATGGCCAAAACTACAAATTTAAGATATACAGAAAGCCCACACAGGTAGACAGTTTCATACACTTTTTATCGAATCACCTGGAGTCTACCAAAATGTCAGTTTGTTCTGTTATGTTCTTAAGATGTCTGCGTATTTGTGACTGAATTTATTGACGATGAATTGAAACATATTCCTTCCATTGCACAGAAACTTGGGTATCCTTCTGTGTTTGTTGATCGTTGTTTTAAAAGGGCTAAATAATCCTTTCATTCCTCTCAAACCAGACAAGTTCCTACACTTAAGAATATTCTGACTCTGCCCTATCGTAATGAATTTGTCCCGTTAGTTCGGTCCCTCAAGCTGCTAAATATTAATGTTGTTTTCATGTATGACTCAACCATTACCAATATGTTAATAAGAAATAGCAAGTGTAATAGCAAATGTAATTGATATAATACTGTACGAGCGGGCGGGCGGGTCGTGTTGCGTCTCTGTAACGAAGTGTGTTCGGCACTCGGGCCTTCGATGTAGAGCGGCAGAAATTGGACAGTGATTACAAAAGTTCGTCAAGATCGTCTTAGTGAGGTGAAAGTGTAAATCGATGTCGGACTTTTCATGCTAGACACGATTGTATTTTTGAAAACTCAATTTCCACCGAGTTGGAGGTACAGCCAGGGTCACAGGCCTATAACCACACAATCACTGCCACATGACAAAGCTTTTATTTTATTTTATTTTTTAGGGTGTTGTGGTCACGGCTGTGATAAAGGCCAACCAGGGAGTGTAGTACTGTGCCTTCAGTTAAATCAGTTCATAGTTGTCATCAGTGAATGCAGAAGAGACTATAATAACTTAAAGTGAATACATATTGGCAATCGAGCTGGTAAGGACAACTGCCAGCCTATTCGTGTCATAGGTGCCACAGAGACTTTAAATTTTATTTTGTTTGTGTGCTTTCTCAAGGACTGAATCTGTGTTTATAATACACCACTCACAGGGAGATACAGTGTACACAGTGATAGTTCATAGTGTCATCAGTGACCGCTGAAGTTGTAAATAACTTAAAGTGAGCGCTCACTAGCAGGCAAGCTGGAAAGGCACCGTGCCAGCTGAAACCAAGTCGTGTCATAGGTGCCACAGAGACTTTAAATTTTATGTTGATTGTGTGCTTTCTCAAGGACTGAAACTGTGCCTACATTACACCATTGACAGGGAGATACAGTGTACGCAGTCGCAGACGACAACTCCATAGGCAACAGAGAGTAGCTAAGTACTTTTCCTCTCTTTATTTTCTTTGAAATAGGTGTAGATTTATACACAGTCTGCACCCCCCCCCCCCCCCCACAACAACAACAACCATGAGCTTGATATGTGATTACTGCAGGGAGACGTCGGATATGGAGGATACAGGCCTAACTAATGCAACGTTTAGGAAGTTACTAACTGCCGTAAAGCTTGATGGCTGTTGCTGGTATTGCCCTGGCTGCACAGTCAAGGTGAATGAAGCGATTGCAATCCATAAGGGAACGAGTTCTCTAGGGACGAAAATAGATGAAGCAGGAGCCCTGCTGGTTGACAAACTGGAGCAAGTTGAGAAAGAGATCCTTGCTAAGACTGAGGAAGTAGCTAATAGAATGGAGGTGGTTGCTAAGAGGAGTTATGCTGACGTATTAGGAGGGCCACGGGGGGGGGGGGGGGGCGGAGAGTAATGCAGAATCAGTGCAGGTTCTACAGCAGATTGGGACTCTGAAAAAGTGTGTCGAAGAAATGAAAATTAACGCACCTACTGTTAGGGGAGAGGAGGAACACCAGGAACGGCTCCAGCGCAGGAACAATGTAATAGTTTTTGGAATCCCAGAGAGCCAGGCAGAGGGAACTGTGAGTAAGGAAACACACGACAAGGTGCTGTTTCAAAATATTTGCACAGAGGTTCTGAAGATTCCAGCAACCCCTCAGGATGTGAGGAGACTGGGACAAAAGCAGGGGGCTAAGCCTCGCCCTCTCAGGATCACACTAGGGAGTGAGGAGGAGAAATGGCAAGTTATCCGGCAGGCAAAAAACTTAGCAAGGAGCGAGGCATTTCGGGATGTATTTATTCACCCAGACCGCACGGTAATGCAGAGGGAACAGCACAAGAAGCTCCTGCAGGACTTGAAGCAGAAGAGGGAGGAGTCGAGGAGGAACGGGGACAGGTACACATAGGTTATACTCAGGGGGAGGGTAGTGGAAACAAGTGTGCCGACACAGGGCCAGGGGGCAGCAGTGCACCCTCCACCCACTCAACCCCCCACCCGGGAGGCGGCACCAGCTCAGCCTACCGGACAGGAGGGAACGAGCGCCGTGTAAACAATGACATTTTTAACCACACCCTGCAAAATACAGTGTACTTAGCAAATGCTGCAGCTTCTGAGAATGTGGGTGGAGCGGGTTTATTACTAAGAGCAGAGACGTTACCGAGAACAAATTCTGGCTTGAATGTCATGTACACTAATACTGACACGTTCCTTGATAAGAGGGAGGAGTTTGAAACACTACTAAGAGTACACCAACCAGATATTGTAGGAGTTGTAGAACTGTTGTACAAGAACAGGAGAATCGACCCAGAGGAAAGTGAGTTCAGTATTGCTGGATATGACTCATTTACGAACCTAACTCAAGAATCCTGCAGGAGGGGTGTGGTTATCTACGCTAGGCAAGACCTTAGAGCCAGCCAGGCGAGGGTACAGGGAGAGGATGTTTTTGAAGAGTCCAAGTGGTGTAAAATTAAATTAAAGGGAGGGGACTTACTTATCGTCGGGTGTATCTACAGATCCCCGAACTGTGGCCCACTAAATCAAAGGAACTTAAGAACCTTAATAAACAATGCGGCGATGCTCAACCCTAGCCACCTCCTTATCATGGGGGACTTTAACTATGGCGACATCGACTGGAGAAACGAGTCAACCCCGAATGACTTGAATAATCCTGCTACTCTTTTTGTAGAAACTCTGAGAGATAATTTTCTGTTCCAACATGTGAGAGACCCGACACATTACAGAGGGGAGCAAACACCCAAGCCACTTGACCTCATCATAACAAACGAGGAGGGTATGGTGGCCAAACTGGAACACCTTGCCCCAGTTGGCACCAGTCACCATACAGTGTTGTCATTCAGATTTAACTGTTACCTAGTTCAAGATAAGGCCAGGCCAAGGTGCAAATATTACAAGGGAAATTACAATGGGATGAGGGAAGAGATGAGGGGTATCAACTGGCCTGACTTATTAAGGTACAAGAACGCAGACACTACGCTGAATATCATAACTAGTAAAATGACCCATTTGATCGATAAATATATACCCAAGACCAAACCCAGTGCTTCTAGGAATACGAGGGGATCCCTACACATGAACCATGCGGCGGTCGACAAAATTAAGAAGAAAACCCAGAAATTCAAGACGTGGGTTGGGTCAAACGATGAGCAAGACAGGAGGATGTATGCAAGAGCCAGAAACCAAGCAAAGATAGAGTGTAGGAGGGCTGAAAAGGAGTTACAAAGGCTGGTTGCACGCGAGGTCAAGTCAAACTCAAAGGCGTTTTACCGCTATGCAAAGTCGAAATTGAAAACGCGAGTAGGAGTATCAGACCTGAGGCTTGAAGATGGTAGTTACGCAGATTCTGACCAGGATAAAGCTGAGGCATTGAACAGCTTCTTTTCCTCAGTGTTCACAAGAGAGGATGCAACTAACCTTCCTGCGTTTGAGGACAGACGGTTCGACACAGCACTGACCCACATTGTGTTCACGGAAGAGGGTATTAGAAATAAACTGTCCAGGCTAAAGGACCATAAGAGTCTTGGACCTGACATGGTGCATCCTAGAGTGCTAAGGGAGCTGTGCAACGAGCTTGCAGAGCCCCTGAAGATTCTGTTTTGTAAATGCCTGGATGAACAAATGGTCCCCAGTGAATGGAAAGTGGCTTATGTGAGTCCTATCTTCAAGAAGGGCGATAGGCACTCCACGAACAACTATAGACCGGTGAGCCTGACCAGCATAATATGTAAAGTACTTGAGAGTATTATCAGAGATGCAGCGATGGAACATCTACTACGAAACAACCTTGTAAAAGATTGCCAACACGGTTTTATGCCGGGGCGCTCTTGCTTGACACAATTGCTCAAGGTATTGGATATTTGGACCCATATTCTAGAACGGGGTGGTAATATCGACAATATTTACCTAGATTTTGCCAAGGCTTTCGACAGTGTACCCCCACGAAAGGCTGAAAATCAAACTGGAAGGGTACGGAATTCGGGGAAATGTCCTAGCGTGGATAGAAGACTTTCTACATGACCGCAAGCAATGTGTGGTGATTAATGGCACGAAATCGTCATCTGTACCTGTAACAAGTGGGGTACCGCAGGGTAATGTATTGGGCCCGCTGTTGTTTGTTTGTTTCATAAATGATATGCCTGACGTTGTACACTCCTCCATACAAATGTTTGCCGATGGTGCCAAGTTATTTCGGGAAATTAAGAACCAAGCGGACTGTGAAGAGCTGCAGAAGGACCTCTGTGGGCTCCAGGAATGGTCGAAGGAATGGCTGCTGAGATTCAATGTCACGAAGTGTAAGAGGATGCACCTGGGGCGTACCAACGATAAGGAGGCGTACCATATGTCCCAACGGGATGAAGAAAATGTACTAGTTGAGACTGTGTGTGAGAAGGACCTAGGTATGTATGTTGACAATGAGGTGAAGTTCTCGGGCCATTGTGAGAAGAAGGTAAATCAGGCAAATAAATTATTGGGTCTTATAAGAAGGTCGTTCAGATATCTAGACGGTCCGTCCCTCGTGACGATCTTCAGGAGTGAAGTGCTTCCCCATCTGGAGTACTGTCACCCCATCTGGTCCCCGAGATATGCTAGGGACTGTCAGTTGGTTGAAAATGTTCAAAGGAGGGCCACCAGACTGGTGCCTGCACTTCGGCATCTCAGCAACCCTGAGAGATTGGAGCGCCTGAACTTGCCTAGCTTATACTACAGACGGGCAAGGGGGGACCTAGTTGAGGTTTATAAGCATCTCAGGGGGCACTACTCAGTTGAGTGTCCTTACTTGGAGCTGGCGGACGCTCGCCCCACAAGGGGTCACAGCTCAAGATTGAAGAAGCCGCAAGTCCAGAAAACCGTGAGGGCAAACTTTTTCGGAGTGAGAGTTGTAAACTCTTGGAACAATCTACCAGAGAGTGTTGTGACGGCACCGAGTGTGAGCTCTTTCAAGAGAAGACTTGACCAACACTGGAGCGGGATCAGGTACATTCAGGAGCCGGTGCATGCCCAGTATTTGCCAACAGTGCGTGACAGAGACGTGACCGATCGCCCGGGCGGCTAGCGAGCCGACCTTTTGGTGAAGAATATAAAGGAAAAGAGACGTGACCGATCGCCCAAGCGGCTAACAAGCCGATCAGTGGCGAAGAGGATAAAAGTAAAAATAAAAAAAAAAGTAAACACCTTAGCAGTGCCCTGTTGGTTCATGTTAGGAGTAATAATCATCCCATTACTTGGGGGAAAAAGCTTAAAAGTATTCAAATCATCTTGTGTCACAGGAAGACTTCTGGTTGAAGCTAGTTTGATTAAGGAATTAAAATCAATAAACCTTAGTGATGGTCACTTCAAAACTGATAATATGTTACATAAATTTATCTCTACACCTTCCTACACATCCCTACACCCTCCTACACATCCCTATCCATCCTTCCACACCTTCGGCACCCTCTTTACACCCTCCTACACATCTCTACACCCTCCTACACATCTCTACACCCTCCTACACATCCCTACACCCTCCTACACATCCCTATCCATCCTTACACACCTTCAGCACACCCTTTACACCCTCCTACACATCTCTACACCCTCCTACACATCTCTACACCATCCTACACATCCCTACACCCTCCTACACATCCCTATCCATCCTTACACACCTTCAGCACACCCTTTACACCCTCCTACACATCTCTACACCCTCCTACACATCTCTACACCATCCTACACATCCCTACACCCTCCTACACATCCCTATCCATCCTTACACACCTTCAGCACACCCTTTACACCCTCCTACACATCTCTACACCCTCCTACACATCTCTACACCCTCCTACACATCCCTATCCATCCTTACACACCTTCGGCACCCTCTTTACACCTTCCTACACATCTCTACACCCTCCTACACATCCCTATCCATCCTTACACATCTTCAGCACACCCTTTACACCCTCCTACACATCTCTACACCCTTCTACACATTTAAAGAATTTTTAAAACTAGCTTTAAATGATTGTTTGTTTTTATTTAATAACAAAGCTTTAAACAATGTGATGGTGTTGCTATGGGTTCACCTTTAGGTCCCACGTTGGCCAACGCTTTCCTCTGTCACCACGAGAAGCTTTGGCTTCCCGAATGTCCCCCCCAATTTAAGCCTTTGTTCTATCGTCGGTTTGTTGATGACACTTTTTTAATTTTCAGATCACTTGATCACGTCCCTATGCTCCTAAATTATTTAAATTCGAAACATGGCAACATCAAATTTACTTGTGAATATTCTTCCATTCTTCCTGATAAGGAAGGTAGAAGCACATGGAATAGGTGGATCAGTATTAAAATGGATTAGGTCATGGTTAACTGGTAGGAAACAAAGAGTCAGCATAAATGGATTAAAGTCAGACTGGGGTGCGGTCAAAAGCGGAGTTCCCCAGGGATCTGTATTAGGCCCTCTGCTGTTTGTTATATTCATTAATGATCTTGATTTAGGCATAACTAGTAGGATTAGTAAATTTGCAGATGATACCAAAATGGGGAGAGTGATAAATTCAGACAGTGACTTTGAACACCTTCAAAGAGATCTAGATACCTTACATGAGTGGTCAGTAGACTGGCAAATGAATTTTAATACTGATAAATGCAAGGTACTACAGATAGGGAAGACGAATACAAACGTTAAGTATAAACTAGGTAACACGGAAATAGAAAACTCAGTTTGTGAAAAAGATCTAGGTGTATTTGTTAGCAACGACTTGAAACCTAGAAAACAATGTATTAGCGTTCGCAACAAGGCAAACAGGATTCTTGGGTTCATATCTAGGTCTGTGAGTAACAGAACTGCTGACGTTATCTTGAAACTTTACCTAGCATTAGTGATGCCACACATGGATTATGCGGTTCAGTTCTGGTGTCCTTATTATAGAATGGACATAGATTCTTTGGAGAGAGTACAAAGAAGAATGACAAAAATGATCCATAATATTAGAAACCTTCCATATGAAGAAAGACTGAAAAGCTTAGGCTTACATTCATTAGAGAGGCGTAGAGTTAGGGGAGATATGATAGAGGTGTACAAGTGGGTAAGTGGGATAAACAAGGGTAAAATGGAAGATGTTCTGAAGCTCAGTAATAACGAAATAACTAGAACAAATGGCTTTAAATTAGATAAATTCCGATTCAGAAAGGATATAGGCAAGCACTGGTTTGGTAATAGAGTTGTGGATATGTGGAATAGGCTACCGAGTGCTATAGTAGGATCGGGGACGCTAGGGAGCTTCAAGACGAAGTTGGATAGGCACATGGAAGTGCTGGGATGGGTGTGAAAGGGATCTGCCCTGTATGGGCCAGTCGGCCTCCTGCAGTATCCCACTTTCTTATGTTCTTATGTTCTATTCCTTGATGTTAATATCCACCGTCTTCATAATAGTTTCGAGACAGCCTTATACAGAAAACCAACTTTCACTGGTTTGAGTTCAAAATTTTCATCTGTTATTCCTCTTCATTACAAACATAATCTAGTACGTACTCTTACCAACAGAGCCTTCAATATATGTTCAAGCTATTTCCACTTGGACATTGAACTAAAATACATAAAGTAACTACTCTTTAATAATGGCTTCTCTAAGAGATTTACAGACACTTACATTGGCAAAACCCTAATTAGGTTTTTTAGTCCCACACAGCCTCAAATACACACTGTCCCTAAATATTCTATCTCACCATCCCGTACACATGCCCACTCAGTTTCACCCTTAGAAATAAACTTAAGAAGCTTTTCAATGAATTCTATCCACAAATTTCTCTTAGACTAGTCTTTAAAACCCAGAGTTCAATTAAAAAATTCTTTAAAATTAAAGACACCATACCCACACACCTGCAATCCTCAGTTGTTTATCACTTTACGTGTGCTAGCTGTAGGGCAGCATATATAGGTAAAACTAAAGACATTTGATAACTTTTGGATAGGTTTAGATTTGCCTCTTAAGCAGTTTTCATGATTTGTTTTTGTCCATCACCATATTTGTATTTTATTCATCAAAGGAAATGTACTGTTGAATAAAGAGAAGAAAACAGCGATATATGCCTCTTGGGTGAGACTCGATAGTGACTGAGTTAATACATTACATTGTTTAATACATCAATAAAATTGTTTCAGTTAGCCTTACCACTACCTCGGCAACCACAACATAATTGTGTTTTGTAATCCTTATTATGTAGAGATGTTAAATATTGGTTGTGTTAGTACTATGATTCAAAAAGCAGCCTGTTTAATGGACGCACATACATTCTATATCTAATACAATATTGTTTTGTTTTACAGAAAGGGGTTAAGGTAAGTGCAAGTTACCTGTTTGAGCTTAGCTGATTAACGTAACATCCAGAATTAAATGTCATCGTTATTATTATTATCATTATTATTATTAATATTTTTTAATTTTAGTTTCTAGAGAGTATTGTAGGTCCATAAACCACATATTTGTAATTTGTTGACCCATGAGCCTTGATGTGTCAGGGGAGGATATTAGATGTTCTCTGTAGTGTACTAACACCTGCCCCGCCAGTGCTGGAAACGTATAACGGTGCCAACTTCAGGCAGTGAGACACACTGAGGCTTATTACAGTAAAATGTTCAGCTTTAGGGATCAGTTCTACTAACAAGGTCTGTGTTGTGTTGTAGTCGACACAGATGAGTAGTATTTTTATGTCACTTTACCTCAAGATGCAAAGAAGACAAAGTGAAGAAACAGCAACAAAGT
>CAUDMG010002355.1:0-12468 GCA_958450375.1 Homarus gammarus | reverse complement strand
ACCGACCCGAAACCCCTAACCGCACCCGAAACCCCCTAACCGCCCCGGAAACCCCTAACCGCACCCGGAAACCCCCTAACCGAACCCGGAAACCCCTAACCGAACCGGAAACCCCGCTAACCGCACCCGGAAACCCCTAACGCACCCGGAAACCCCCTAACCGCACCCGGAAACCCCCTAACCGCACCCGGAAACCCCCTAACCACACCCGGAAACCCCTAACCGACCGGAAACCCCTAACCGCACCCGGAAACCCCCTAACCGCACCCGGAAACCCCCTAACCGCACCCGGAAACCCCTAACCGCACCCGGAAACCCCCTAACCGCACCCGGAAACCCCCTAACCGCACCCGGAAACCCCTAACCGCACCCGGAAACCCCTAACCGCACCCGGAAACCCCCTAACCGCACCCGGAAACCCCCTAACCGCACCCGGAAACCCCCTAACCGCACCCGGAAACCCCCTAACCGCACCCGGAAACCCCTAACCGCACCCGGAAACCCCCTAACCGCACCCGAAACCCCCTAACCGCCCACGGAAACCCCCTAACCGCACCCGGAAACCCCCTAACCGCACCCGAAAACCCCCTAACCCACCCGGAAACCCCTAACCGCACCCGGAAACCCCCTAACCGCACCCGGAAACCCCCTAACCGCACCCGGAAACCCCTAACCGCACCCGGAAACCCCCTAACCGCACCCGGAAACCCCCTAACCGCACCCGGAAACCCCCTAACCGACCCGGAAACCCCCTAACCGCACCCGGAAACCCCTAACCGCACCCGGAAACCCCTAACCGACACGGAAACCCCCTAACCGCACCCGGAAACCCCCTAACCGCACCCGGAAACCTCCTAACCGACCCGGAAACCCCCTAACCTCACCCGGAAACCCCTAACCGCACCCGGAAACCCCATAACCGACCCGGAAACCCCCTAACCGCACCCGGAAACCCCCTAACCGCACCCGGAAATCCCCTAACCGACCCGGAAACCCCCTAACCGGACCCGGAAACCCCCTAACCGCACCCGGAAACCTCCTAACCGACCCGGAAACCCCCTAACTGCACCCGGAAACCCCTAACCGCACCCGGAAACCCCCTAACCGAACCCGGAAACCCCCTAACCGAACCGGAAACCCCCTAACCACACCCGGAAACCCCCTAACCGCACCCAGAAACCCCCTAACCGAACCGGAAACTCCCTAACCACACGCGGAAACCCCCTAACCGCACCCAGAAACCCCCTAACCGCACACGGAAACCCCATAACCGCACCCGGAAACCCCATAACCGCACCCGGAAACCCCCTAACCGAACCGGAAACCCCCTAACCACACCCGGAAACCCCTAACCGCACCCAGAAACCCCCTAACCGAACCGGAAACCCCCTAACCACACGCGGAAACCCCCTAACCGCACCCAGAAACCCCCTAACCGCACACGGAAACCCCATAACCGCACCCGGAAACCCCATAACCGCACCCGGAAACCCCCTAACCGCACCCGGAAATCCCCTAACCGAACCGGAAACCCCCTAACCGCGCCCGGAAACCCCCTAACCGCA
This sequence comes from Homarus gammarus, assembly GCA_958450375.1. Lineage (NCBI taxonomy): Eukaryota > Metazoa > Arthropoda > Malacostraca > Decapoda > Nephropidae > Homarus > Homarus gammarus. Next base: position 10,903 of record CAUDMG010002355.1, on the reverse strand, counting down.
CCTGGAAACACCGTAACCGACCCGGAAACACCCTAACCACACCCGGAAACCCCCTAACCGCACCCAGAAATCCCCTAACCGACCCGGAAATCCCCTAGCCGCACCGGAAACCCCCTAACCGCCCCGGAAACCCCCTAACCGCCCCGGAAACCTCCTAACCGCCCCGGAAACCCCCTAACCTCCCCGGAAACCCACTAACCGTCCCGGAAACCCCCTAACCGCCCCGGAAACCCCGTAGCCGCTCCCGAAATCCCCTAACCGCCCCGGAAACCCCCTAACCGCACCCGGAAACCCCCTAACCGTATCCGGAAACCCCTTATCCGCCCCAGAAACCTCCTAACAGTACCCGGAAACCACCTAACCGCACCCGGAAACCCCCTAACCGCACCCGGAAACCCGCTAACCGCACCCGGATACCCCTAACCGCACCCGGAAACCCCCTAACCGAGCCGGAAACACCGTAACCGCACCCGGAAACCCCCTAACCGCACCCGTAAACCCCCTAACCGCGCCGGAAACACCCTAACCGCACTCGGAAACCCACTAACCGCACCCGGAAACCCCCAAACCGCACCTGGAAACCCCCTAACCGCACCCGGAAACCCCTAACCGCACCCGGAAACCCCCTAAGCGCAACGGAAACCCCCTAACCGCACCCGGAAGCCCCCTAACCGCCCACGGAAACCCCCTAACCGCACCCGGAAACCCCCTAACCGACCCGGAAACCCCCTAACCGAACCCGGAAACCCCCTAACCGCACCCGGAAACCCCCTAACCGAACCGGAAACCCCCTAACCACACCCGGAAACCCCCTAACCGCACCCAGAAACCCCCTAACCGATCCGAAACCCCCTAACCGCACCCGAAACCCCCTAACCGACTCGGAAACCACCTAATAGTACCAGGAAACCCCCTAAGCGCACCCGGAAACCCCCTAAACGACCCGGAAACCCCCTAACCGCACCCGGAAACCCCCTAACCGCACCCGGAAACCCCCTAACCGACCCGGAAACCCCCTAACCGCACCCGGAAACCCCCTAACCGCAACCGGAAACCACCTAACCGACCCGGAAACCCCCTAACCGCACCCGGAAACCCCCTAACCGTACCGGAAACCCCTAACCGCACCCGGAAACCCCTAACCGCACCCGGAAACCCCCTAACCGCACCCGGAAACCCCCTAACCGCACCCGGAAACCCCCTAACCGCACCCGGAAACCCCCTAACCGACCGGAAACCCCTAACCGCACCCGGAAACCCCCTAACCGCACCCGGAAACCCCCTAACCGCGCCGGAAACACCCTAACCGCACTCGGAAACCCACTAACCGCACCCGGAAACCCCCTAACCGACCCGGAAACCCCCTAACCGCACCCGGAAACCCCCTAACCGCACCCGGAAACCCCTAACCGCACCCGGAAACCCCCTAACCGCACCCGGAAACCCCTAACCGCACCCGGAAACCCCTAACCGACCCGGAAACCCCCTAACCGCACCCGGAAACCCCCTAACCGCACCCGGAAACCCCCTAACCGACCCGGAAACCCCTAACCGCACCCGGAAACCCCCTAACCGCACCCGGAAACCCCCTAACCGACCCGGAAACCCCTAACCGCACCCGGAAACCCCCTAACCGACCCGGAAACCCCCTAACCGCACCCGGAAACCCCCTAACCGTCCCGGAAACCCCCTAACCGACCCGGAAACCCCCTAACCGCACCCGGAAACCCCCTAACCGCACCCGGAAACCCCTAACCGACCCGGAAACCCCCTAACCGCACCCGGAAACCCCTAACCGCACCCGGAAACCCCCTAACCGACCCGGAAACCCCTAACCGCACCCGGAAACCCCCTAACCGCACCCGGAAACCCCTAACCGCACCCGGAAACCCCTAACCGCACCCGGAAACCCCCTAACCGCACCCGGAAACCCCTAACCGCACCCGGAAACCCCTAACCGCACCCGGAAACCCCCTAACCGCACCCGGAAACCCCCTAACCGCACCCGGAAACCCCTAACCGCACCCGGAAACCCCCTAACCGCACCCGGAAACCCCCTAACCGCACCCGGAAACCCCTAACCGCACCCGGAAACCCCCTAACCGACCCGGAAACCCCTAACCACACCCGGAAACCCCCTAACCGCACCCGAAACCCCCTAACCGAACCGGAAACCCCCTAACCACACCCGGAAACCCCCTAACCGCACCCAGAAACCCCCTAACCGCACACGGAAACCCCATAACCGCACCCGGAAACCCCATAACCGCACCCGGAAACCCCCTAACCGACCCGGAAACCCCATAACCGCACCCGGAAACCCCCTAACCGACCCGGAAACCCCCTAACCGCACCCGGAAACCCCCTAACCGCACCCGGAAATCCCCTAACCGACCCGGAAACCCCCTAACCGCACCCGGAAACCCCCTAACCGCACCCGGAAACCTCCTAACCGACCCGGAAACCCCCTAACCGCACCCGGAAACCCCTAACCGCACCCGGAAACCCCTAACCGACCCGGAAACCCCCTAACCGCACCCGGAAACCCCCTAACCGCACCCGGAAACCCCTAACCGACCCGGAAACCCCTAACCGCACCCGGAAACCCCCTAACCGACCCGGAAACCCCTAACCGCACCCGGAAACCCCCTAACCGCACCCGGAAACCCCTAACCGACCCGGAAACCCCTAACCGCACCCGGAAACACCCTAACCGACCCGGAAACCGCTAACCGACCCGGAAACCCCTAACCGCACCCGGTAAACCCCTAACCGCACCCGGAAACCCCCTAACCGCACCCGGAAACCCCTAACCGACCCGGAAACCCCCTAACCGCACCCGGAAACCCCTAACCGCACCCGGAAACCCCTAACCGCACCCGGAAACCCCCTAACCGCACCCGGAAACCCCTAACCGCACCCGGAAACCCCCTAACCGCCCCGGAAACCCCCTAACCGCCCCGGAAACCCCCTAACCGCACCCGGAAACCCCTAACCGCCCCGGAAACCCCCTAACCGCACCCGGAAACCCCCTAACCGCCCCGGAAACCCCCTAACCGCACCCGGAAACCCCTAACCGCACCCGGAAACCCCTAACCGCCCCGGAAACCCCTAACCGCACCCGGAAACCCCTAACCGCACCCGGAAACCCCTAACCGCACCCGTAACCCCCTAACCGCACCCGGAAACCCCTAACCGACCCGGAAACCCCTAACCGCACCCGGAAACCCCTAACCGCACCCGGAAACCCCTAACCGACCCGGAAACCCCTAACCGCACCCGGAAACCCCCTAACCGCACCCGGAAACCCCCTAACCGACCCGGAAACCCCTAACCGCACCCGGAAACCCCTAACCGCACCCGGAAACCCCCTAACCGACCGGAAACCCCCTAACCGCACCCGGAAACCCCTAACCGCACCCGGAAACCCCCTAACCGACCCGGAAACCCCCTAACCGCACCCGGAAACCCCCTAACCGCACCCGGAAACCCCCTAACCGCACCCGGAAACCCCCTAACCGCACCCGGAAACCCCTAACCGCACCCGGAAACCCCTAACCGCACCCGGAAACCCCTAACCGACCGGAAACCCCTAACCGCACCCGGAAACCCCCTAACCGACCCGGAAACCCCCTAACCGCACCCGGAAACCCCTAACCGCACCCGGAAACCCCCTAACCGCACCCGGAAACCCCCTAACCGCACCCGGAAACCCCTAACCGCACCCGGAAACCCCTAACCGCACCCGGAAACCCCCTAACCGCACCCGGAAACCCCCTAACCGCACCCGGAAACCCCTAACCGCACCCGGAAACCCCCTAACCGCACCCGGAAACCCCCTAACCGCACCCGGAAACCCCCTAACCGCACCGGAAACCCCATAACCGCACCCGGAAACCCCCTAACCGCACCCGGAAACCCCCTAACCGACCCGGAAACCCCTAACCGCACCCGGAAACCCCCTAACCGACCCGGAAACCCCCTAACCGCACCCGGAAACCCCCTAACCGCACCCGGAAATCCCCTAACCGACCCGGAAACCCCCTAACCGCACCGTAAACCCCCTAACCGCACCCGGAAACCCCTAACCGCACCCGGAAACCCCTAACCGACCCGGAAACCCCCTAACCGCACCCGGAAACCCCTAACCGCACCCGGAAACCCCCTAACCGCACCCGTAAACCCCTAACCGCACCCGGAAACCCCCTAACCGCACCCGGAAACCCCCTAACCGACCCGGAAACCCCTAACCGCCCCGGAAACCCCCTAACCGCCCGGAAACCCCCTAACCGCCCCGGAAACCCCGTAACCGCCCCGAAACCCCCTAACCGCCCCGGAAACCCATAACCGCCCCGGAAACCCCCTAACCGCACCCGGAAACCCCTAACCGACCCGGAAACCCCTAACCGCCCCGGAAACCCCCTAACCGCACCCGGAAACCCCCTAACCGCACCCGGAAACCCGCTAACCGCACCCGGATACCCCTAACCGCACCCGGAAACCCCCTAACCGAGCCGGAAACACCCTAACCGCACCCGGAAACCCCCTAACCGCACCCAGAAACCCCCTAACCGCCCCGGAAACCCCTAACCGCACCCGGAAACCCCCTAACCGCAACGGAAACCCCCTAACCGAACCGGAAACCCCCTAACCACACCCGGAAACCCCCTAACCGCACCCAGAAACCCCCTAACCGATCCGCAAACCCCCTAAGCGCACCCGAAAACCCCCTAACCGACTCGGAAACCACCTAATAGTACCAGGAAACCCCCTAAGCGCACCCGGAAACCCCCTAAACGACCCGGAAACCCCCTAACCGCACCCGGAAACCCCCTAACCGCACCCGGAAACCCCCTAACCGACCCGGAAACCCCCTAACCGCACCCGGAAACCCCCTAGCCGCAATCGGAAACCACCTAACCGACCCGGAAACCCCCTAACCGCACCCGGAAACCCCCTAACCGCACCCAGAAACCCCCTAACCGCCCCGGAAACCCCTAACCGCACCCGGAAACCCCTAACCGCACCCGGAAACCCCCTAACCGCACCCGGAAACCCCCTAACCGCCCACGGAAACCCCCTAACCGCACCCGGAAACCCCCTAACCGATCCGAAAACCCCCTAACCACACCCGGAAACCCCCTAACCGCACCCAGAAACCCCCTAACCGCACACGGAAACCCCATAACCGCACCCGGAAACCCCATAACCGCACCCGGAAACCCCCTAACCGACCCGGAAACCCCCTAACCGCACCCGGAAACCCCCTAACCGAACCGGAAACCCCCTAACCGTACCCGGAAACCCCCTAACCGCACCCGGAAATCCCCTAACCGACACGGAACCCCCCTAACCGCACCCGGAAACCCCCTAACCGCACCCGGAAACCTCCTAACCGACCCGGAAACCCCCTAACCTCACCCGGAAACCCCTAACCGCACCCGGAAACCCCATAACCGACCCGGAAACCCCCTAACCGCACCCGGAAACCCCCTAACCGCACCCGGAAATCCCCTAACCGACCCGGAAACCCCCTAACCGGACCCGGAAACCCCCTAACCGCACCCGGAAACCTCCTAACCGACCCGGAAACCCCCTAACTGCACCCGGAAACCCCTAACCGCACCCGGAAACCCCCTAACCGAACCCGGAAACCCCCTAACCGAACCGGAAACCCCCTAACCACACCCGGAAACCCCCTAACCGCACCCAGAAACCCCCTAACCGAACCGGAAACTCCCTAACCACACGCGGAAACCCCCTAACCGCACCCAGAAACCCCCTAACCGCACACGGAAACCCCATAACCGCACCCGGAAACCCCATAACCGCACCCGGAAACCCCCTAACCGACCGGAAACCCCTAACCACACCCGGAAACCCCTAACCGCACCCAGAAACCCCCTAACCGAACCGGAAACCCCCTAACCACACGCGGAAACCCCCTAACCGCACCCAGAAACCCCCTAACCGCACACGGAAACCCCATAACCGCACCCGGAAACCCCATAACCGCACCCGGAAACCCCCTAACCGCACCCGGAAATCCCCTAACCGAACCGGAAACCCCCTAACCGCGCCCGGAAACCCCCTAACCGCACCTGGAAACACCGTAACCGACCCGGAAACCCCCTAACCACACCCGGAAACCCCCTAACCGCACCCAGAAATCCCCTAACCGACCCGGAAATCCTCTAGCCGCCCCGGAAACCCCCTAACCGCCCCGGAAACCCCCTAACCGCCCCGGAAACCTCCTAACCGCCCCGGAAACCCCCTAACCTCCCCGGAAACCCACTAACCGTCCCGGAAACCCCCTAACCGCCCCGGAAACCCCGTAGCCGCTCCCGAAATCCCCTAACCGCCCCGGAAACCCCCTAACCGCACCCGGAAACCCCCTAACCGTATCCGGAAACCCCTTATCCGCCCCAGAAACCTCCTAACAGTACCCGGAAACCACCTAACCGCACCCGGAAACCCCCTAACCGCACCCGGAAACCCGCTAACCGCACCCGGATACCCCTAACCGCACCCGGAAACCCCCTAACCGAGCCGGAAACACCGTAACCGCACCCGGAAACCCCCTAACCGCACCCGTAAACCCCCTAACCGCGCCGGAAACACCCTAACCGCACTCGGAAACCCACTAACCGCACCCGGAAACCCCCAAACCGCACCTGGAAACCCCCTAACCGCACCCGGAAACCCCTAACCGCACCCGGAAACCCCCTAAGCGCAACGGAAACCCCCTAACCGCACCCGGAAGCCCCCTAACCGCCCACGGAAACCCCCTAACCGCACCCGGAAACCCCCTAACCGACCCGGAAACCCCCTAACCAAACCCGGAAACCCCCTAACCGCACCCAGAATCCCCCTAACCGAACCGGAAACCCCCTAACCACACCCGGAAACCCCCTAACCGCACCCAGAAACCCCCTAACCGATCCGCAAACCCCCTAAGCGCACCCGAAAACCCCCTAACCGACTCGGAAACCACCTAATAGTACCAGGAAACCCCCTAAGCGCACCCGGAAACCCCCTAAACGACCCGGAAACCCCCTAACCGCACCCGGAAACCCCCTAACCGCACCCGGAAACCCCCTAACCGACCCGGAAACCCCCTAACCGCACCCGGAAACCCCCTAACCGCAATCGGAAACCACCTAACCGACCCGGAAACCCCCTAACCGCACCCGGAAACCCCCTAACCGTATCCGGAAACCCCTTATCCGCCCCAGAAACCTCCTAACAGCACCCGGAAACCACCTAACCGCACCCGGAAACCCCCTAACCGCACCCGGAAACCCGCTAACCGCACCCGGATACCCCTAACCGCACCCGGAAACCCCCTAACCGAGCCGGAAACACCGTAACCGCACCCGGAAACCCCCTAACCGCACCCGTAAACCCCCTAACCGCGCCGGAAACACCCTAACCGCACTCGGAAACCCACTAACCGCACCCGGAAACCCCCAAACCGCACCTGGAAACCCCCTAACCGCACCCGGAAACCCGCTAACCGCACCCGGAAACCAATAATCGCACCCGGAAACCCCCTAACCGAGCCGGAAGAACCCTAACCGCACCCGGAAACCCCCTAACCGAACCCGGAAACCCCTAACCGCACCCGGAAACCCTCTAACCGCACCCGGAAACCCCCTAACCGTACCCGGAAACCCCTAACCGCACCCGGAAACCCCCTAACCGCACCCGGAAACCCCCTAACCGACCCGGAAACCCCCTAACCGCCCCGGAAACCTCCTAACCGCCCCGGAAACCCCCTAACCGCACCCGAAAACCCCCTAACCGCCCCGGAAACCCCCTAACCGTCCCGAAACCCCCTAACCGACCCGGAAACCCCGTAACCGCCCCCGAAACCCCCTAACCGCCCCGGAAACCCATAACCGCCCCGGAAACCCCCTAACCGCACCCGGAAACTCCCTAACCGTATCCGGAAACCCCTTAACCGCCCCAGAAACCCTCTAACCGCACCCGGAAACCCCCTAACCGCACCCGGAAACCCGCTAACCGCACCCGATACCCCTAACCGCACCCGGAAACCCCCTAACCGCACCCGGAAACCCCCTAACCGCACCCGGAAACCCCCTAACCGCACCCAGAAACCCCCTAACCGCCCCGGAAACCCCTAACAGCACCCGGAAACCCCCTAACCGCACCCGGAAACCCCCTAACCGCACCCGGAAACCCCCTAACCGACCCGGAAAGCCCCTAGCCGCACCCGGAAACCCCCTAACCGACCCGGAAACCCCCTAACCACACCCGGAAACCCCCTAACCGCACCCAGAAACCCCCTAACCGAACCGGAAACCCCCTAACCACACCCGGAAACCCCCTAACCGCACCCAGAAACCCCCTAACCGCACACGGAAACCCCATAACCGCACCCGGAAACCCCATAACCGCACCCGGAAACCCCCTAACCTACCCGGAAACCCCATAACCGCACCCGGAAACCCCCTAACCGACCCGGAAACCCCCTAACCGCACCCGGAAACCCCCTAACCGCACCCGGAAATCCCCTAACCGACCCGGAAACCCCCTAACCGCACCCGTAAACCCCCTAACCGCACCCGGAAACCTCCTAACCGACCCGGAAACCCCCTAACCGCACCCGGAAACCCCTAACCGCACCCGGAAACCCCCTAACCGCACCCGGAAACCCCGTAACCGACCCGGAAACCCCCTAACCGCACCCGGAAACCCCCTAACCGACCCGGAAATCCCCTAACCGCACCCGGAAACCCCCTAACCGCACCCGGAAATCCCCTAACTGACCCGGAAACCCACTAACCGCACCCGGAAACCCCCTAACCGCACCCGGAAATCCGCTAACCGACCCGGAATCCCCTAACCACACCCGGAAATCCCCTAACCGCACCCGGAAACCCCCTAACCGCACCCGGAAATCCCCTAACCGACCCGGAAACCCCTAACCGCACCCGGAAACCCCATAACCGACCCTAAACCCCTAACCACACCCGGAAACCCCCTAACCGCACCCGGAAATCCCCTAACCGACCCGGAAACCCCTAACCGCCCCGGAAACCCCCTAACCGCCCCGGAAACCCCCTAACCGCCCCGGAAACCTCCTAACCGCCCCGGAAACCCCCTAACCACCCCGGAAACCCCCTAACCGCCCCGGAAACCCCCTAACCGTCCCGGAAACCCCCTAACCGCCCCGGAAACCCCGTAGCCGCCCCCGAAACCCCCTAACCGCCCCGGAAACCCAATAACCGCCCCGGAAACCCCCTAACCGCACCCGGAAACGCCCTAACCGTATCCGGAAACCCCTTAACCGCCCCAGAAACCCCCTAACAGCACCCGGAAACCCCCTAACCGCACCCGGAAACCCGCTAACCGCACCCGGATACCCCTAACCGCACCCGGAAACCCCCTAACCGAGCCGGAAACACCCTAATCGCACCCGGAAACCCCCTAACCGCACCCGTAAACCCCTAACCGAGCCGGAAACACCCTAACCGCACTCGGAAACCCCCTAACCGCACCTGGAAACCCCCAACCGCACCTGCAAACCCCCTAACCGCACCCGGAAACCCGCTAACCGCACCCGGAAACCCATAATCGCACCCGGAAACCCCCTAACCGAGCCGGAAGCCCCCTAACCGCACCCGGAAACCCCCTAACCGCCCCGGAAACCCCCTAGCCGTCCCGGAAACCCCCTAACCGCCCCGGAAACCCCGTAACCGCCCCCGAAACCCCCTAACCGCCCCGGAAACCCAATAACCGCACCCGGAAACCCCCTAACCGCACCCGGAAACCCCCTAACCGAGCCGGAAACACCCTAACCGCACTCGGAAACCCCCTATCCGCACCCGGAAACCCCCAAACCGCACCTGCAAACCCGCTAACCGCACCCGGAAACCCGCTAACCGCACCCGGAAGCCCCCTAACCGCACCCGGAAACCCCCTAACCGCACCCGGAAACCCCTAACCGCACCCGGAAACCTCCTACCCGACCCAGAAACCCCCAACCGCACCTGGAAACACCCTAACCGCACCCGGAAACCCCCTAACCGACCTGGAAACCCCGTAACCTCACCCGGAAACCCCCTATCCGACTCGGAAACCCCCTAATTGTACCCGGAAACCCTCTAACCGCACCCGGAAACCCCCTAACCAACCCGCAAAACCCCTAACCGAACCCGGAGACCCCCTAACCGCACCCGGAAACCCCCTAACCGAGCCGGAAACCCCCTAACCGCACCCGGAAATCCCCTAACCGCACCCGAAAACCCCCTAACCGATCCGCAAACCCCCTAACCGCACCCGAAAACCCCCTAACCGCCACGGAAACCCCCTAATAGTATCAGGAAACCCCCTAACCGCACCCGGAAACCCCCTAACCGACCCGGAAACCTCCTAATCGCACCCGGAAACCCCCTAACCGCACCCGGAAAACCCCCTAACCGACACGAAAACCCCCTAACCGCACCCGGAAACCCTCTAACCGCACCCGGAAACCCCCTAACCGACCCGGAAATCCTCTAACCGCACCCGGAAACCCCCTAACCGACCCGGAAACCCCCTAATTGTACCCGGAAACCCCCTAACCGCACCCGAAACCCCCTAACCGATCCGCAAACCCCCTAACCGCACCCGAAAACCCCCTAACCGACTCGGAAACCCCCTAATAGTACCAGGAAACCCCCTAAGCGCACCCGGAAACCCCCTAAACGACCCGGAAACCCCCTAACCGCACCCGGAAACCCCCTAACCGCACCCGGAAACCCCCTAACCGACCCGGAAACCCCCTAACTGCACCCGGAAACCCCCTAACCGCAACCGGAAACCACCTAACCGACCCGGAAACCCCCTAACCGCACCCGGAAACCCCCTAACCGCACCCAGAAACCCCCTAACCGCC